>JACGAQ010002781.1:0-37003 GCA_014119065.1 Orius insidiosus
TTCTTCAGATGAGGGAAGAAAAGAAGAATAATGTTTATTTAATTTTAGAATCTTCTCCAATATTGTTTTGTTTAAGAAAACATTCCAACCGCAGTTTGAAACTGATTTGAAACTCCTGGAGCATGCGCAGAAGGATTTGGACGTCAAAATTGACGTCGTTCGAATCGTTTAGGTAGGTACCTGTCAAATCTAGTCATCTGACGTCCAAAACCTGCGCATGCTCCAATAGTTTCAAACTGCGGTTGGAACAAAGCTAGCGTCCTAAAAGGGATAAGAGCTTCCTTAGAAGGATAAGAGGGCCCTGAGAAGGATAAGAGCGTCCTAAAAATGATAAGAGCGTCCTAAAAGGGATAAGAGGGCCCTGAGAAGGATAAGAGCGTTCTGAAAGAGATAAGAGCGTCCTAAAAAGGAAAAGAGGGTCCTGAGAAGGGATAAGGGCGTCCTAAAAGATAAGAGCGTCCTGAGAAGGATAGGAGCGTAATGAGATGGGTAAGAACCTTCTAAAAGGGATAAGAGCGTCCTGAGATGGGCAGAACGTTCTGAAAGAGATAAGAGCTTCCTAAAAAGTATAAGAGGGTACTGAGATGGATAAGAGTGCCCTGAGAAGGATAAGAGCGTCCTGAGATGGGCAAGAACCTTCTGAAAGGGATAAGAGCGTCCTTAGAAGGATAAGAGGGCCCTGAGAAGGATAAGAGCGTCCTAAAAATGATAAGAGCGTCCTAAAAGGGATAAGAACGTTCTGAAAGGGATAAGAGCGTCCTTAGAAGGATAAGAGGGCCCTGAGAAGGATAAGAGGGTCCAGAGAAGGATAAGGGCATCCTGAGATGGATAAGAGGGCCATGAGAAGAATAAGAGCGTCCTGAGATGGACAAGAACCTTCTGAAAGAGATAAGAGCGTCCTAAAAAGGATGAGAGGGTCCTGAGAAGGATAAGAACGTTCTGAAAGGGATAAGAGCGTCCTTAGAAGGATAAGAGGGCCCTGAGAAGGATAAGAGGGTCCTGAGAAGGATAAGAGCGTCCTAAAAAGGATAAGAGTGTCCTTTACATTATATTCATTATATAACAATATTATATTATAATTAGTTATGGGTCGATTCTCCCTAAAATAAGATTGTTTTGTCTACTTTTGGCCTTATGAAGTCTAGTAAAAATTTCTGGAAATTCGTTTTTTGCGGGTTATTTTTGCTGAAAGCATTTCTGAATAGGGAAAAAATAACCCTGAGCTTTCCTTGCGAGAGAAAAAAATTAACCCCATGTGCGATTGACCCTCGAGGGGTTAATTTTTTCCTCTCGCGAGCAAAGCTCGTTTACGATCATCCGAGTTGCTCAAAAATTCGGGATGACCGGTTTTTTTCCTCCTGAAGTAGTAACGATTCTGTAGTCACAGGATTTCGGACTTGTTTCCTTTAATGATAAGTTCAAAATGTAAATGTGTGAGCGGCGAGCACAGGTATATAAAATCTCTTTTACAAACCGATAATTTCACCGTCTTGATTCCCCCTTATTTCGAATTCAGTACGTTATCCCGAGTATATCGAAATAGGCAACGAAAAAAAAACTAAGTGGAACCCCAACAAAGAAAAAAAAAACCATCAAATAAACGATTTGTATTCAAATACGTGTCGAAACCACCTTTTTTTACCTTCTTCTTTTTTAAAAATTGCGAAAATAGTTGCCAAAAAGGTAAAGTCATTTCTCCGAAAGTTTTTTTGTATATGATTTCCGGAGGCGTTCAACTTTTTGAGATACGAGTTTTAAGTTTTTTGATTTATTATGGAAAATAAAGCGTCCTTTTATGCTCTAAAGATAACTGTGCTTGAAAGACTTTCACAAAATCGATATTTTAAGCCTTTTACTTAAATTAACCTTTATTTTATGAGAAAATGTTAATTTATATTTAGAAAAACGCTTTTTTAGTAATCAACCTGTTTTTTTCTTGTCCCTAGGGGAAAATGTAAAAGTCGATTCTCTTAGTAAAGTGCTGCCCTAAAGTATTGTGCGTTTCTTTAGTTTTTTAAAAATATCTAACGAGAAAATTTTTAATTAAAAATTTTTTTTAAATGCTTCTTGTTAATCTCTGTCATTATGGTTTTAAAATTCCGAATACTTTTTAATTAACTCTTTTATTTAAATATTCATTTTAACATTTTTATTTACATTTTGAGCGTTGCTATGGCGATAAGGAACAACAAAATTTGCAACAAATTGATTAAATGATTTCTGATTACTGATTAGTATCTAAATTATTGATTCTGATTAGCGGCAACGCTTCATTATAGGGTTCTTGACCTTTGAAATTTTTAAGATACCAAAAAAAAACTTAACGATCTCTTTGATATTGATGACCGACCCATTGTTTGAGAAAAAGGAGAAGAAAAAAAATGACTCCCCTACTCAAATCTGGACCCCTTCTTTTTTTACGTCCAGTAGCTACTCAACCTCCGTCCTTAAACATCCTAAAAAACTCAAATTTTCCCCATTTTTATTATTCATTATGATACACTTTAAATTCGAAACGAGTCCGTTTCAGCGTGTAAATCATATTTATCGTTCATGTTTCGATTTACGAATCGTAAATCGGCCATAATGAGAGAAATTTTTTTTAATCATGAAAATTTCAGCTTCAGCGCATTCAAAATAACATTTTTTTAACAAAATCTCGAAGTGATGCTCGAAAATATGATAGTCGTTATAAAATTTTTGTTTACTATTTTTATTTTAAAGGGTGTTTTACAAGAATTGAAATTGTACGGGAAAGCGAATGCTGCTGATATCAGATGCAAGTCGATACAGGTAAGAATTTTTATTTTAAGAAAGGCGTTATACAGAGTGGTCCGTGATCCCCAGATCATGAAAATATACAGGGTATGATCTCCGGTGGATTTTAATTATCAGGGTGACCAACATAGAAAGGATTTCCTAGCAATCGGGGTAGTTTTTAGTTGTTTATTTAGTGTTTTTTAAAATTTAAAACGTTAGTGTAAGAGGATCAACCCCTGCGGGGAAGTAAAACCGCACGGGGAGAAAAGCTCTTCCAGAACGTGGAACCCTTTTTCCGCTCATCCGACTTGACTAAAACCCGAGGGCGATTATCAAACTGTCCCGATAACCGCCATCCCCGACATTTTAAACTCCGGAGTCATTTTATAAAATAAAAAAAGTCCATTTTTTCTCTTTCCCTCTCGTTCATGTCGCGTGCCTGCAATGCATCAGACTTAAAAGGAGAAAAAGGGTCGAGTTCGTAATTATAAAATATAATTTACTGCCTTCCACATCTTTCTAGTTAGAATTTATCGAACAATTAGTACAAGACAGGTAATTTCCTTCAAATATTTAAACGTTATAGACTGAGGCAATTTCATCTTTAAGATAAAACTGCATCGTGAATATTTTTTTTATTGAAAGCTATTCATTTTTACGGAAAAGTTTTAGTTTTTATATCACAGAAATTTTATGGGGTTGAAGATTATGAATATTAAATCCCCTTCTCCCCAAGGAGCTAAGATTCTAAGATATTTAAGGGGTATTCATGATCTTATGTTAAGTCTGTTAAGTCTGTTAAGTCTGTTAAGATCGAGAAAAATTTCACTCCAAAAAACGTTCGATTTAACATGTCGATCTACGGGACCCTGAGGTCTGTTAACTATGTTAGCGAAATCGAGAAACTTGGGTAACCTGGACGGGAAGGTTAAAGATTCTTGTTTACGTTTGTGTTGTCGAGTGTTTTTGTGTGTTCAGAAACAGGCAATTTTACTTCTTTTTACTTCTTTTGGTTCTTCTTGTACTGGCAAACGAACATAAAATATAAAACATAAAAATAACATAACATAATAATGTAAACAACGTTATGGTTTCTCGTGTTATATGTCTCAGGTTATTTATTTTGATCTTACTTACTAATAAATGCCGTATGGCGCGCTACAGTATTTTATTCGATTCGACCGATTTAGCAAGGGTCGTTCACGATGTTTCGAAATTCGATTTTAACAACTAACATTTAACATAAGATCGTGAATACCCTTTAATCGTCCAATCCTCTGATCGTAGGACCTTCTTGCTCGCCCAGCCTTCCCACTTCCAATCTCCTGCTCGTATAATCTTCCTACTCGTCCGCGGGAGCTCGTCCAAACGCCTTACTTTTCTAGCTCCCTGCTAGTTCAATTTTCCTTCACGTTCGATCTTCCTGCCCGCCCGATACATCTACTCGCTGAGCCTTTCCTCTCTTCCAATCCGCCTGTACGTATAATCTCCCTGCTCTTCCAGTCTTCCTACTCGTCCGCGGGAGCTCATCCAACCGCCTTACTTTCTATATCCCTGCTATTCCAATTTTCCTTTACGTTCGATCCTCCCCGCCACGTTCTCCTGCTCGTCCAGCCTTCCCAGTCTTCCAATCTCCTGCGTGTAATCTTCCTACTCGTCCGCGGGAGCTCGTCCAACCGCCTCCCTGCTAGTCCAATTTTCCTTCACGTTCGATCTTCCTGCTCGCCACATTCTCCTGCTCGTCCAGCCTTCCCTCTCTTCCAATCTCCCTGCACTTATAATCTTCCTACTCGTCCGCGGGAGCTCGTCCAACCGCCTTACTTTTCTATCTCCTGCTCGTACGATTTTCCTTCACGTTCGATCTACCTGCCCGCCAGGTCTCCCTGCTCGTCCGATGCGCTCGCTCAGCCTTTCTGATCCTCCGATCTCCCTCATCTTCAGCTTCGATAAATTGGGCGTAAAAATGTCCTGTCACTGTTGGCTAAGGCGTGTGTCTCCTGCTTTTCGTATTCAAGGTCACGGATCTAGGATTGTCTATTAGAGATAACACGATTTTGGCCTAACTCCTGATACAACCTCTGCATATTAACGAAAGGAATTCGATAATATCATTTTCCGGGGACTTATTTTGGTGGAAAAATTCTCCTTCACCGCCCACACGTTTCTCTTCCTCTTGTTCGATGATTTGTCAAGCAGTAAATTTTGATTTGGATCGATTTACATCGTTTGGGGACGTTGAGGGTTGGAGGATGAAAAACGGATGTTCCATCACAATGAATCCCCCGGTTCGGGACGTCTCCAAGTCACAATGTCCAACCCTATGATTTGTTTTGATGAGCTCGAAAAACTCGATTTTTTTCCACCCGTTGACGTAAACAGTTATAAATGGTAAATCAAAATTGTTTAAAGAAAATAAGTACGTTACATAAACTTATTTTTCGTTAAAAACTAAGGATGACGCATGTAAATGTTAGAACTTGTTTTGATGTTTTATGTATTCAAAAAGTACTTGAAAATGTGCACCTAACTTTATCGGATATCTTAAATAATCTAAACGCCAGGAATATCTCGTTTATTCTGCGGCCTAATTGGAGAATATTTAGTGTAAATTTCCTTTTTTCCCCTTGATGAATTATTCAGTCGCACCCTTTTCAAGGTTTAGCCGTGGGATTTAAGGAATTATCCGCCGTTCGAAAACCACATGTTAGTGTCAAGAAAATTTTAGTGAGAAATTAAATTAGTCGATTAAAAATATTGTTTGAAGTTCTCTAGTTATTGAGAGAGTTGACTAAAAGCTTTTATAAGTAGTTGGTTTAAGTCTTGGCTTTTAGAGTTAAGTCTTAATCAAACATTTGTCCATTTTCCGTTGAAAAAAAAAATAGCAATATTCACAAGCTGTAAATGCGAATTTTCCTTCAGGTTAAAATAAAACTCCGTTTATTCCATCGTAAATTCAAGTTTTGTCGCCCATAACTTCCCTTTCTACCTACTTTTTCGTTCAATTTGTTTTAAACATGCGGTTCGCACCCCCCAACCATCGCAGCCATAAAAAAGGTCGATTGATTACGTTTGAAATCCAAGATGGCTTTGTTCGCGCTCCAATTCGCGTATTCTAAACAGCATTTGCTCAAAATAGTAAACATTCGTGTCAATTTATAAAAGCGATACCCGGGTTTGAAACGCAATTCAATAATTACACGTTTGGGGGCTCGTTCTCGTTTAGTATAGAATATTCTATAACTTCACGGAACAATGGGACATTGTGTTTCCTTTAATTTATATACTTATTCAAAAATAACAAAATATGTGGACGGAATTTCCTTGCTTCTGATATTCCATATTCAAATCAATCCCCGAGTGTAGAGGACTAGATAAACATTATTCTAGCCATAATCCAATTGAAATATGGACGTTTCATGTGTCGAATTTTCGAAAATCATAAGGATAAAAGACGCACAAAGTTAAAAATCGATGGAGTTGAGTGGAGACAGGTTTAGGCCGACGTAAAATGTGTTTTCCGGAAAGAAAACTGTTGAGGCAGGTTTCACGGGGGCTGTTTCGTGATCACGAAAATACAGGCCAGTTTTTTTTCTACGTTTTCTCAGTTCCATAACGTTTCTTCCATCCAAGGAGATAAGATTCTAATTTGATTCTTCACGCAAGGCTCCTTCTGACAAGCACCTTTTCTAGCCGAAAAGGCATAGAAAGGACTCTGACTCTTCCATCCTCTCTCACTCTTCCTGCTCGTCCAATCTCCTGCTCGTCCAGTCTTCCTTTTCGTCCAATGTCCCTGCACGTCCAGTCTTCCTTCTCGTCCACTGTCCCTGCTCGTCCAGTCCTCCTTTTCGTCCAATCTCTCTGCTCTTCCAATCTTTCTGACAGTATCTCCTGACTTTCGGTCCAATCCTATCTCCCTGCTCGTCCAGTCTTCCTTCTCGACCAATCTCTCTGCTCTTCCAATCTTTCTGACGTTAACTCCTGACTTTCATTCCTATTTCCTTGCTCGTCCACTTTCCTTGCTCGTCCAATCTCCCTGCTCGTCCAATCTCTATGCTCGTTCACTTTTCCTTCGTCCACAGTTCCTGCTCTTCCAGTTCCTTCTCGTCCAATCTCTCTGCTCTTCCAATCTTTCTGACAGTCCCTGAATTTCGGTCCAATCCAATCTCCCTGCTCGTCCAGTCTTCCTTTTCGTCCAATGTCCCTGCACGTCCAGTCTTCCTTCTCGTCCACTGTCCCTGCTCGTCCAGTCCTCCTTTTCGTCCAATCTCTCTGCTTTTCCCATTCTGACATTATCTCCTGACTTTCGGTCCAATCCTATCTCCCTACTCGTCCAGTCTTCCTTCTCGACCAATCTCTGCTCTTCCAATCTTTCTGACGGTAACTCCTGACTTTCATTCCTATTTCCTTGCTCGTCCACTTTCCTTGCTCGTCCAATCTCCCTGCTCTTCCAGTCTTCCTTCTCGTCCAACCTCTATGCTCGTCCACTTTTCCTTCACGTCCACTGTCCCTGCTCTTCCAGTCTTCCTTGCTCGTACAATCTCCCTGCTCGTCCAGTTTTCCTGCTCGGCCAATCTCTCTGCTCTTCCAATCTTTCTGACAGTATGATCTCCTGACTTTCGGTCCAATTGCCTTGCTCGTACAATCTCCCTGCTCGTCCAGTTTTCCTGCTCGGCCAATCTCTCTGCCCGTCCAGTCTTCGTTCTCGACCAATCTCTCTGCTCTTCCAATCTTTCTGACAGTATCTCCTGACTTTCGGTCCAATCCATTCTCGCTGCTCGTCCAGTCTTCCTTCTCGTCCTATCGCCTTGCTCGTACAAT
Organism: Orius insidiosus; assembly: GCA_014119065.1. Lineage (NCBI taxonomy): Eukaryota > Metazoa > Arthropoda > Insecta > Hemiptera > Anthocoridae > Orius > Orius insidiosus. The sequence goes on from JACGAQ010002781.1 coordinate 7,579, forward strand.
CTCCCTGCTCGTCCAATCTCTCTGCTCTTCCCATCTTTCTGACAGTATCCCCTGAATTTCGGTCCAATCCAATCTCCCTGCTCGTCCAGTTTTCCTGCTCGACCATTCTCTCTGCTCTTCCAATCTTCTGACAATATCTCCTGCCCGTAAAGGCAGGTAATACCGAGACTTCCATTAAGTTCAAGAGATTTATCTTCAGTTTCGGCCATAAGACTTTAAATTTAAAGTCAAAATTCACCCTATTTCAATATTATATTTTCTGCGATAACTGAAGCATTTATTGTGCTTTATAGACTTAGGATTCTGGTGGAATAAAACTGGCGCACCTGCAGTATTCCAACCCTTCATACGCTTTCACAGTTTTTGAGAATTTCCATTGTACTAAAGGCATGTACATTACCATACTTAAGTTCTTTTGAAAATAATTTAGTATAATTATGACGTTACTTATCGTTTTCCCCTTTTAATCCAGCAAATATCTTCATTAAGAATACGCTAATTAAACAAGATTCACGTTGTCAGAGAAATTCAAGAACCCCCCGCTTTTCTCCTCGATCCTTTTATTCAACATCGCTTCTCAGAGGATTGATTAGTTTCCAGAAAACGGCTTACCTAAAGGTAAAAGCCGAACAGATTTAATTGTCGGAGTTCGAAATGGGGGGACCCCCTTTACTCGACAAAAACCGGAATGTCCCAGGAACCCGACTCGTTTTTGCGCTCGAGCAAGTTCTACCGACAATTTATAAAAAAAATTTAATCTATAAATTCGACTTCTCTTTCTAAAAATAAATCAAATTTTAACCTATATTCCTAATTGACAAAATAATAGATTTGTTTTATTCCTACCTTAATACTTCCAATTAAAATACCAAATCACCACTAAATTATTGACATTGATCGCTTTTCGAGGACCTTTGAACTTCTATATTTAATTTCATTCGAATACATCATCCATTTTAATTAAATTCAAACAAATTTGGGTGCCAAAAACATTAAATTTTGAACACCAAATTTTTTTTAGATAATTTTTTGTAGTCTATATGAAATTAATCGAATTTAACTTCCTTAAAGAAGTTATTGTAATAGTGGGGTTTTTGGGGAAGGGTCTTCCAGACCGCGGAGGGTCAAATCGACCCATCTCAGCTTTGTCTGTGGTGCCCGCCGGCCGTACCATTTTTTTCCGGAACACTTTACGGCTACATTTTTCAACCGATTTTCACCAAATTCTTCAGTCAGTGAACTAACGAGGGCGATTTTTGAATTTCGAAAAAATGGCGGAGATATGGCTTTTGATATTTTAAAAAATTTGCTGCGCCCGAACCGTTGGTCCGATTTTCACCAAATTTTCACCAAAGACTCCTTATATTTTTACGAATTTTCGGTGTAAAAAAATTGGCACTTTTAATTATTATTATTTTAGTAGGGAGAAATGTCATACTTCCACCCATTACGAGAGGCACATCCCTAGGCCAAAGAGCTCATTATTTCTACCTTGACACTGAAAAATTTTTGAAAATTAAAAAAGAACTTATAAAATTAAAAAAAAAAAAAACTTAGAAAACTTTGATACTAAAAATATTTTTGGAAAAAAACTTGGAAAATTCGAAAAAAAAAATTCCTCCCTCCGTTATACTTTCCTCCCTTGTACTTCCCTCTCCGTTATACTTCCCTCCCTTATAACCCCCTCTTATACTTCCCCACCGTTATATTTCCCCTCCTTTACTTCCCCCTCCGTTATATTTCCTCCCTTATACTTCTCCCTCCTTTATACTACCCTCCCTTATACATCCTACCTTCCCTCCCTAATACATCCCCCTTCGCTCTACTTTCGTTCCCATATACTTCCCCTTTTTTTTTTAGAAATTTTTCAGAAAAAAAAAGCGAAAATTTAAAAAGAAAACCCGCAAAATTTTAAAAAAAAAAACTCGGAAATTTTTTTGAAAAAAAAAAACTCGTAAAATTGTTCAATAAAAAAACTGAAAATTTTTCCAAAAAACAAAAAAAAATCGGAAAATTTCTCAAAAAAAAAACTTTGAAAATTTCTTTAAAAAAAACTTTTAAAAAATTTCGAAAAAAAAGTTAAAAGAGAACTTAGAAAATTTTTCAAAAAAACTTCCCCCTCCGTTATACTTCCCCTCCCTTATACTTCCCCCCTTATACTTCCCCCTCCTTTATCCTTTCCTTCCCTTACACATCCCCTCCGTTATACTTTCGTTCCCTTATACTTCCCCCTCCCATATACTTCCACCGCCGTTGTACGTCCCCTCCGTTATACTTCCCCCTCCTACATTGTTACTTCTCTTTACGGAAGTTTTCGTTGGAAGCTCTTCAAACCAGAACTTTTAGTCTTTATTTTAATAAAATACTTAATTTTCATGCAGTTAGGCACGTTTTATTGGAAAGTGATTTGTAAAAGAGCCTTGTGTTATTGACATTTTCAACTTTTTTTTCGGCGATTATTTATTACTCGTTTTATAAATTTTTTCATCACGTGTTAGGAAGGTAAAAACAAGGTAGCAAAAGAAAGGAACGTTGGGCGTCTAAATGGAGGAGAAGAAGAAGCAGAGGTTTGCGGGTATCGGAAGATTGGAAGCAATTCCCTTTTGAAAGACATTCAATTAACGTTGGACCTACTCTCCTTATCTGCATCCCCTCCTTTCATAATAATAAATTTGCGTGATCCAATTCATTAAGGAAGAGACGACTCCCTCCGACCCCTTTAGTACAACGCCAATTAACATTTTCACCGGAAGTAAAAGCATAAAAATATTTAATTAGCATTTTTAATCTCCCTTTTTTAGAGACTAATGGAAAGCGATATTATTGCTCAAATTCCACTCACGATGGGGGAAATTCCTTGGAAAATCTCAGCTCCCTAGTTTTTCCCAACGGTTTCCTTGTCGTTAACTGAAAATTTTTCCCTTCTACTTTCCTTTTAATTCTTACTTTTGGTCTTATTTCCCTTTTGTCTGCCCACATTCTTCGACTTCTATAACGAGCCTGAAAACGTGAAATATCAAAAGTTTTCAAGTACCTACAAAAGCAGGAATTTTTTCGTGGGGAGAAATCATTTTTTTACTAATGAAATACCTACTCTTTTTTTATTCCTACATTTCTAAAATTAATAAAAATTCTCATGTTTTGACTGAAATAAAAGACAAAATTCCTACATCAAAAGTTTCGAATCACCGAAGAAAATGGACCTTTGTAAAAGTAAAAACTAATACCTAATTTATCAAAAAAAAATTTTTATTTCATTTTCTCTCTGAAGGAAACAAATTTAATATTCGTGGGCTGCTACGCATAAAATGGCGTTTTTGTTAAAAATTTACCGAGAAATCTATTATATTTTATTCAAAATATTTTCCGTATTTCAATATACTTTTTCATCCGAAAAAAATATTTTCATCGCAGTTTTTAAGTTTGAAAAACTCTCTGCCTAAAAAGTTATAAAAGCAAGTCCTTCCCCGAAATAAGGGTAAAAATAAACCAATTTTTCATTCACCTTAAGCCCTCATTAGCCTAGAAAAAAAAAATAATTTCAACCCCATAAAATACTAACATATTTTTAATAATCGAGCAGATCTTAAAGCCTCATCAAAAAAAGCTTTTTAATTAAAACTAAGGAGACCATCTTTGTTGTCTCCCTTTTGCAGAAAATGTTAAGAAAAAGGGGGTCAGAGAAAAAGAAAATTCTAATTACTTTTCATTAACACTTTGAATTTTTAAATTCATAAATAGAAGAAAAAAAAATTAAGTTTAATTAAGTGTAATTTTGTAGTTGGGGTTAGCATGATAAGTAACAGCAAATTCCACTCTCGGGGAGGCTATCAGTCTACACATGTTTTACTGTCATACGAAGCAGGGCAATTTAAACAATCCCTCTTGAGAAGTATAAATTTGGAAAATTTATTTTCTTTTATGTTTTATTATGATGCTTTTTGGTTTGAAGAGCTTCCAACGAAAACTTCCTTAAAGAGAAGTAGCGATATAGGAGGGGGAAGTATACGGAGGGACGTACAACGGAGGGGAAGTATATGGGAGGGGAGGTATAAAGAGGGGGAAGTATAGCGAAGGGGGAATCATAAGGGAACGAAGTATAACTAGGGGAGGGAAGTATAAAGGAGGGGAAGTATAAGGGAGGGGAAGTATAAGGGAGGGGAAGTATAAGGAAGGGGGAATTTTTTTCCGAAAAATTTTCCAACTTTTCTTTTTTTGAAAAATTTTCCGAGTTTTTTTAATTTTCCGATTTTTTTTTGTCAAAAAATTGTCTAAGTTTTTTTTTAATTTTCCGAGATTTTTTTTTTTTTTTTAAATTTTCCGGGTTTTCTTTTTGAAAATTGCACTTTTTTTTGAAAATTTTTTTAAGTGTAAAGGTAGAAATAATGGGCTCTTTGGCCTACGGATGTGCCTCTCTTAATGCGTAGAAGGACGAAATTTCTCCCAACTAAAAAGAAAATAATTAAAAACCGGCAATTTTTTTACACCAAAAATTCGTAAAAAATATAAGGTGGCGTAAAAAATAATTGGTGAAAATTTGGTGAAAATCGGACAAACGGTTCGGCCGCAGCGAATTTTTTAAAATTTCAAACAGACATTTTTTCGAAATTCAAAAACCGCCCTCGCTAGTTTCTTGTTCACCGACTAAAGAAAACTTGGTGAAAATCGGTCGAAAATTGTGGCCGTAAAGTGTTCCGGAAAAAATGCTACGGACGGACGGCCGGCCGGCACCACAGACAAAGTTGAGATGGGTCGATTTGACCCTCGGGGTCTGGAAGACCCTTCCCCAAAAACCCGACGTATCACAATAACTTCTTTAAGGAAGTTAATATTTGAGACGATGTTCGAATTATTATTCAGAGCGTAAGTCATGTTTATTACCGTCCTATTTTAGGCCGAAAAAAAAATGTTCCCTCCTTCCAAGACGCTAAATGGATAAATCAATTTTAAAATGATTGACATGCGTTTCCGCCCAAATTAAAGTCAATGACTGGATAATTGATTTTAATCGTAAATTTTTTTTCCGCTCCGCCAACTCGGCTTTATCTCAACCTTTGAAGAGATCACTTCTATTTAATTTTTTTAGTCATTGTTTTATAAAAAAGCGTTTTTTTTATCCCACAAGGGGCTTATAAAGATGTTACTAGATAGGAAAAACTATGCCCTAGGTGGAAATCTCTCGGAAGTGAAAATGGCTTGCATTATTCCGATGAAAACATAAAAAAACGTAATAAATTATTGAGACAAAAAAAAATTGCCTCAAACAGAAGTCGGAAAAAGTTTAGATTTATGGCAGAAATTTCGATTAAATAAAATTGGTTTTCATTCAGATTTATACAATAGGATAAAAACCAATTTTTATTTTAACGTATTCCAACAAGAATTTTTTTTTGTACCGAAGTTTTAAGAGACGGCATACGAGGGTTAGTGATCTACCTCCTCCACTAGTAGTTTGCTCATAAATTGGCAGAACTGGGTGTTCATGAACTGGTCCAAAGTCGTGCTTTGAACTCGAACGCAAAGGCCAGTAAAGAAAATAATATAGGTAATTATATGTTGGTATAAAGGTTTAATTATAATTAAAAATTTTTTTTATAAACGGTGAGTTTTGAGGGTCATTTAAAGTTTCACTCGAATTTTTTAATCTACGCTCCACATTAACATTTTAATCCTTTATTTTAAGCCCCGATAAAAATGTAAGGGTTAATTCAACCGTTATTATTACGGAAATTATTTCGCTCCCTGAAATTAGAGGGTGACGTTTTGTGCCAAGGATGAAGGGAGGCGAAAAAAAAAACCACCCCGTCAAGTTTGTTTATTAAAAAAACACAAGGTTACTTGTTGCTTTTTATACTTTTTCTAAAATCTATATTAGCTTTGTTCCAACCGCTTCTGGAAGAACTTCTGGAGCATGCGCAAAAGGATTTGGACGTCGAATTTGACGTCTTCAAATCGTTTTTGCGTCAAATCGGAAGTCGTCTGATGTCAAATTTGACGTGCAAATCCTTCTGCGCATGCTCCAGGAGTTCCAAACCAGTTTCAAACTACGGTTGGAACAAAGCTAGCGTCCTAAAGGGATAAGAGCGTCCTGAGAGAGATAATAGCGTCCTGAGATAGATAAGAGCGTCCTGAGATGGGTAGGAACGTTCTGAAAGGGATAAGAGCGTCCTGGGGTGGATAAGAGCGTCCTGAGATGGATAAGAGCGCCTTAAAAGGGATAAGAGTGTCCTGAGATGGATTAGAGCGTCCTGAGATGGGTAAGAAAGTTCTGAAACGGATAAGAACGTCCTAGAACTGATAAGAGCGTCCTTGAAAGGGATAAGAGCGTCCTGAGATAGATAAGAGCGTCCTGAAAAAGATAAGAGCGTCCTGAGAGATAAATGCGTCCTGAAAAGGAGAAGAGCGTCCTGAAAAGGAGAAGAGCGTCCTAAAAGGGATAAGAGCGTCCTGAGATGGATAAGAGGGCCCTGAGAAGGATAAGAGCGTCCTGAGATGGTAGGAACGTCCTGCAATGGATAAGAGCATCCTAGAAGTGATAAGAGCGTTCTTAAAGGGATAAGAGCGTCCTGGGATGGACAACAGCGTCCTGAGATGGATAAGAGCGTCCTGAGAGAGATAAAAGCGTCCTGAAAAGGAGAAGAGCGCCTTAAAAGGGATAATAGTGTCCTGAGATGGATTAGAGCGTCCTGAGATGGGTAACAACGTTCTGAAAGGGATAAGAGCGTCCTTAGAGGATAAGAGCGTCCTTTAAAGGGATAAGAGCGTCCTTTAAAGGGATAAGAGCGTCTTTTAAAGGGATAAGAGCGTCCTGAGATAGATAAAAAAAGTCCTAAAAGGGATAAGAGCGCTCTGAAAAGGATAAGAGCGTCCTTTATTTCATTATATTACATTATTTTATATTACAATTCCATTTTATTACAATCAGGTACTTCGAGGAAAAACTATGGGGTGGTTCTTTTTTGATACTGAAAAATATCGTTAAAAAAAGAATATTTTTTCGCATGGATAATTTAATAAGTGGAAATATAGCGGACGATAAATCATAAAGAGAAAAGAAGATAATGGACTTCTGACGGTACGTGTCAAATAAAATTAATTACACAATCCTGCAACAAACATTTTATCTGTCACCTTCACCCACCCTCTCTTTTCTTTCGTGTTCTCTTTTCATAAATTTAATCGTTGAAAATTGGACTATGATCGATGCTCCTTGTTATAGATTCAATTTTTTATTGTGAAGGACTTTTTATTTTTAAAAAATGGGAAGAAAAAAATGTTAACTTTTTTGGGGGGCTAAGGAAGTTTTAAACAAGAGAAACACTTGGGCTCAAACCAGTGGTTTATACTCTTCAGCTGTTGCCATAACTCAAAACTGACAGGCGTAGCAGGAACTGACCCTGTAGACGAGTTTTACTGCCCTTTTTCGACCTCTACATACTTTTAAGACCTAATCGTCCTTAAATACTTCTAAGTTTATTTCTTTTCATGTTCTAATATATTTTTGATCGTTCGACAGCAAATATTTGAAAGGGATCATCTTTTACCTGTTCCGGACGAACCCAACGACATTTTAGTAAGGAAAAATACAAAATGGCACGTTTGGGAATAAAGGGTGCAACTTTGCTCTTTTTAAGCATGTTTTCCATCTTTTCGAGGTGTCTATTTTGAGGATTTGGCTTTTAAAATCTAACTTTTAGGGACAACTAAAATTTTAACTGAATAACCTACTAATAATAGCTTTGTTCCAACCGCTGTTTGAAGCTGAAACTCCTGTCGCAGAAGGATTTCACGTCGTTCAAATCGTTTGTCCGTCAAAACTGAAGTCATCTGAAGTCAATACTTCTGCGCATGATCCAGAAGTTTCAAACTGCGGTTGGAACAAAGCTAATGCTTCCATTAAGCTAACAATGGCTCAAACCCAGTGGCCAATTAGTCATTAAAAAACTGAAGGTTTAGTTTTAACTGAAGGTTTTAAACTCCGGATTACTTTCATGAAAACTTCCACGAAAATTGTCGAAAAAAAATTAATAACCCTGGTAAATTATTCATTTATCTTTTCATCCCCTTTTAACCGATCCTTGTAATAACAGATTACAAGTTTTGAGGCGACGAAGTGGGTTTAAGAACGTAGATATAAACGTTGTCATATCAATTTCCCGTATCTCAGTTTAAAACTTTGTCCATACTTACAACCGCGCTCGTAGATATCAAACTTACACCGGGGCTTAAAACGTTTTCCTTATCACCTTCTGATTTTTAGAATAAAAAAATTTTTTAATCCCAACACAAAAATGACTGGGGTGTCCGGAAGCAGATCTGGGAGGGCGTTAAAAAGTGGTTTTATGAAAAAAAGTTAAATGTTAACCCCCCTTAATTTAAAATAAGAATTTGATGGTGTAGTTTAAAATGCGTTTGGATATGCAGGGTGCCCCCAACAGAACCTAACTTTGTTATTTCAAATGAGAACCCCTATTTTTTATTTCAGATTCGTTATCGCCAAGAAACGACACTATAGCGTCTTTTTAATACCATGAAGCGACTCTATAACGTCTTTACATAGCGAGAAGCTACTTTATAGCGTCTTTAAATGCCGAGGAGCAACGTTATAGCGTCTTTTTATGCCGAGAAGCTACGTTATAGCGTCTTTTTATGCCGAGAAGCTACGTTATAGCGTCTTTCTATGCCGAGAAGCTACGTTATAGCGTCTTTTTATGCTGAGAAGCTACTTTAGAGCGCCATTTTTTGCCGAGAAGCTAAATTATAGCGTCTTTTTAAGCAGAGAAACTACGTTATAGCATCTTTTTATGCCGATAAGCTACGCTATAGCGTCTTTTTAGGCCGAAAACGTTATAGCGTGTTTTTATGCTGAGAAGCTACGTTATAGCGTCTTTTTCAGCCGATAAACTACCTTATAGCCTTTTTATGCCAAGAAGCTACGTTATAGCGTCTTTTTATGCCGAGAAGCTACTTTATAGCGCCTTTTTTTAGGAGAAGCTACGTTACAGCGTCTTTTTATGCCGAGAAGCTACGTTATAGCGTCTTTTTATGCCGAGAAGCTACGTTATAGCGTCTTTTTATGCCGAGAAGCTACGTTATAGCATCTTTTTATGCCGAGAAGCTACGTTATAGCGTCTTTTTATGCTGAGAAGCTACTTTAGAGCGCCTTTTTTTGCCGAGAAGCTAAATTATAGCGTCTTTTTAAGCAGAGAAACTACGTTATAGCATCTTTTTATGCCGATAAGCTACGCTATAGCGTCTTTTTAGGCCGAAAACGTTATAGCGTGTTTTTATGCTGAGAAGCTACGTTATAGCGTCTTTTTCAGCCGATAAACTACCTTATAGCCCTTTTTATGCCAAGAAGCTACGTTATAGCGTCTTTTTATGCCGAGAAGCTACTTTATAGCGCCTTCTTTTAGGAGAGGCTACGTTACAGCGTCTTTTTATGCCTAGAAGCTACGTTATAGCGTCTTTTTATGCCAAAAAGCGGAGCTATAGCATCTTTTTAATGCCATGAAGCGACTCTATAACGTCTTTTAATACCGAGAAGCTACGTTATAGCGTCTTTTTATGCCAAAAAGCGGAGCTATAGCATCTTTTTAATGACATGAAGCGACTCTATAACGTCTTTTAATACCGAGAAGCTACGTTATAGCGTCTTTTATGCCGAAAAGCGGAGCTATAGCATCTTTTTAATGCCATGAAGCGACTCTATAACGTCTTTAATACCGAGAAGCCACTGAAAAAAAAACTGACGTTATATTAAAAAAAAATGCAGTTGCTTCAATGAAATATTTTCATTAAAAGGGCTCCAATTACGGGGATTGTTGCCAGAATGAAACGCATTTCATTAAATTACTTTAGGTATGAATATTTCTTTGGAGCAATGAACTTGAATTATTGATGTTATAAATCCTACTTGAATAGCTCACATGAATCTTTTCGTAAATATAAGTAAATGGTTCCATAATTCAACAATCTAGATTCATTGTACTTAATATTATTTTTACCGTTTTAATAATATCATCATAGATGTGAGGAATAATGTTTACTACAATCAATGAACCTTTTATAGTTATTGGAAATAGTATTGTTGAAAGCAATGAACCATCGTTCATGGTTCAACGTAGTTACTTCATTGATTTAAAAATTTTTGTTTTTGTTTTTAATGAAACTCCTTCGTTTAATTATTGAAAATTTTTATTAAAACCTTAAATATAATTCATGAATTGAACAACTTTTGTTCAAGAACATAATGAACCTCGTCTTTAGTTTAAAGCAATCGATTCATTCTTTCATTAATTTGTTTCTTTATTTAAAAGAACAATTTCATATATATAACTCATAACTCATAAGGTAAAAGAAAGTAAAAACAGTAAGATATGTATTTCAAAATTTATTTAAAAATGGGTTACAAAAAAAAACCTAATTAGGTACATTCATTGTGCTAAAAATTCTTTGAGAATAAAAATTTTGTCTAGCTTGACAGACGGTTTAAGATTGTAGAAGTGACTTTCGACAAACGAGTAAAAATTTTTAGATTCTTCCGGAAGCGACAAGTTGAAGACATACATAGCTTTGAAGCATATATCAAGTGCTTTGATTATAGATTTAAAACAGTATCTAATATTTTCTATTATAACAACAATATCGGTAATTTTCTTTAATGAACCTACACAGTAAATGGCTGGTTGAAGATTTGCCTGTCTTTCAACTTTAAATTTGATTGTATCCTCAACTTCTTGAAGTGTCTTTCCAATAAAAAGTATGGAGTCTTGGGCGTCCTTTATAGAATATTTTATTACGTTTTTTTTCCCATTCGCATCTTTCTTAATTGATCTCGCCGTGGGAACAAAATATGCTTGTAAAGTCAAAATAACGACAGCATCACGGTGGTCTAAAAATATATGTAATTAGATAAAATTTTCAACTAATTTATTTTTTATTTTATTACTTGAGTTAGAATCTTCGGTTAAGTCGTTTATCAAAGCAAGACATTTTTTGTCTTTGATATTTGTTTTAATGAAGTTTATAATTTTATTAACTTCAAAGTCCCACCGTTCGAGCAGTGATTTTTCGTTAAATGCAAGTGTGAAATCCATTTCAATCTGCAAGTTACAATGTTTATTATTTATAATAACAAGAAAAATTTTTAGTACCATACGATAACCGCTCGGTTTGTTGTACGGCTCCCATGTATTTAAAACGTCGACCATAGAATGTTTTCGAATAAAATCCATCCTTGCTTTGTGGCATGCTGACCATAAGCAATCTATTTCAGATGAAGACAGTCTTTCATGTTTTATTGATGAAAGACAAAGCTCGGCATTGTCCTCAGGTACTAAAAAAAAACAGTAGAATTAAAGTATTGAATACTAAAAATTAACAGAATAATAATAAAAGAGCTATACCGAAATCCATATTAAACCGATCTTTCATTTGTATGATGCATTTCTTGGTTTTTTTATTTTTTAGAGCATTCCTCTCTGTGGATATTGAATTGTGATATTTCACGTACAGTCGCCCTCTTTTATCAGTGCTACTACGATAGTATTCCTGTAAACAGTTAAAAGTTATACATTACCTACTTTTGTTACTGTTGGTACTTTTGTTATACCTATACATCATAATATACAATTAACTTACAATTATTTCAGTTGGAAATCTTTCCAATATTTGGAGCTCTATGTCTCGACTGGTTTTCAAAGTAAATGGTAACTCTCGGTCTTGAAAATAATAAGTTATTACATTTATAAGAATGCTCCGTTGTTCAGGGCCAAAATTTCCTTTTTCATTGTAAAATTCAATAAGTCTTTTCCCCTTATTGGAAGAATGCAAAATTTCAGATAAAGTTGCTGAAAAATAATAGATGATTATGCATAAGCTACGGTTTCATAATATGTATAAGGTTTTTACCAGGAGACTGTGTGACCTTGTTGTCAGGGGCCAATGGAGTCAATGGAGGTACCACATTGACGAGAGGGGCGATAGAGGGGGGAGGTCCACCACAACACACCACAGGATTGCCAATAGATTTTCGCCATTCTATGAATCTTATTTCCAACTGGAACTGGACACCAAGTGGATAAAAACTTAACATTCTTTCCAGCTGCGAGCGAGTAATCTCTTTGAGTATGGAAACCGTCAATTGTTGGTCTAAAATTAGAGAGGAAAAAAAGGTGGTCAGGTTTTCAATTAGCAGTTCTTGCATTTTTAGACACCATTAACTTACTAATAAATTCAGGTAAAAGATGCTTTAGTCCCCAGTCTCCTAAAAGAGATTCAAGCTCATCGTTCAAAGGTTCAATTTCCGATGACATGTCTGCAGAGTTTGATGTGAGAGGAAAACTGTTCAGCAATTCCTTCTCTTTAGGAAAACATTATTATCCTCATTGCAACACCAATCTTCCATTATGGATCACTGCAACGAGATCAATTGACGATAAAAATCTATAGAAAATGCCATTAAAACCTGTAAAATGAAATAACTTACGAAAATGCAATTAAGCGGAGAGATTCTGAAGACTTTCGCACACTAACACGAGGTGCGATCGAAGCTTTGAGGACGTTCGACTGTCCGTTTATAACTTTTCGCGATCGCTCGACGATGAAAATATACTCTTAAATTTAATCAAAAGCTAAGAAGAAAACGAGAGAGAAAAAAAACTTACGAAAATGCGATTAAGCGGAGAGATTCTGAAGACTTTCGCACCCAACCACGTGGTGCGATCGAAGCTTTGAGGACGTTCGACTGTCCGTTTATAACTTTTGGCGATCGCTCGACGATGAAAATTTACTCTTAAATTTAATCAAAAGCTAAGAAGAAAACGAGAGAGAAAAAAAACTTACGAAAATGCGATTAAGCGGAGAGATTCTGAAGACTTTCGCACCCAACCACGTGGTGCGATCGAAGCTTTGAGGACGTTCGACTGTCCGTTTATAACTTTTGGCGATCGCTCGACGATGAAAATTTACTCTTAAATTTAATCAAAAGCTAAGAAGAAAACGAGAGAGAAAAAAAACTTACGAAAATGCGATTAAGCGGAGAGATTCTGAAGACTTTCGCACCCAACCACGTGGTGCGATCGAAGCTTTGAGGACGTTCGACTGTCCGTTTATAACTTTTGGCGATCGCTCGACGATGAAAATTTACTCTTAAATTTAATCAAAAGCTAAGAAGAAAACGAGAGAGAAAAAAAACTTACGAAAATGCGATTAAGCGGAGAGATTCTGAAGACTTTCGCACCCAACCACGTGGTGCGATCGAAGCTTTGAGGACGTTCGACTGTCCGTTTATAACTTTTGGCGATCGCTCGACGATGAAAATTTACTCTTAAATTTAATCAAAAGCTAAGAAGAAAACGAGAGAGAAAAAAAACTTACGAAAATGCGATTAAGCGGAGAGATTCTGAAGACTTTCGCACCCAACCACGTGGTGCGATCGAAGCTTTGAGGACGTTCGACAGTTTGCAACTTTATGCGAGCTCGTGTCGATGAAATACTCTAAAATTTAATTAAAAGCTATACAAGTGGCATAAAGAATATTACGATAGTAGATTAAAGCCGGCGAGAATCTTAAAACTTGATTCTTGAATGCACTCACGTGACACGCGCAATGAATGCAATGCGGAGAGGTTGGATTCCTTATTTCCTTTAGTTCTTTAGTTCAGACTGTGTTCGCTGTTCTGCCGCAGCGTTTACGTGTTAGCGGGTGGGAGGGGGGTTCATCATGCCACGAGGTAGGGACCAGGGAGTCGGGACTACGTACGAAAAAGGAACAGAGAGCAGGCGCATCCGATCCAGATTCTCACTCTTGGAACTTGGAACGTATAAGAAGGATCAGATTTTCAATAGAGTTATTTTGTATTTTGTATTATTTTGTATTTTGTTTTGTGTATTTTGTATTCTGTATGAGTTGAGTTTGTATGTATTGTATGTTAATGTACCTATTGCATAAGTATGTATCTTTGAAAGAGAACAGAGTATTTGGTAGGGGGAGGGGGAAAAATGATTAACCTAATGTATGATAATAATCTTTTGGCCTCAAGCAATGCATTCCTCTTGCTGTTTTTACTAAATGAATGGGTGGCCCTGCCAATTCATTGATACTTATGAATTCTAAACTACCATATTTTTTAGGATCTATTATGTAAGTCAATGTATGGTTATCAAAATCATGTGATAGTATTTTTTGGCCAAAAATTAACATTTTCTTGTTTCCAACGGATAAGATTTCCCGGATTACGTAAAACTCGACGGTCATTTCGCGGTTATATGTAAAAATAAATTGCCCAGATTCGTAAGAAACACCTTTCAAATTGATTTGAGAATAATATTGAATATCCTTTTCTCCTAGCATGTTTTTTATAATGCTATCATAGCTGCTTTTATCGATTTTTTTATTATTTATTTCCGTGTTTTCTTTTGTTGTCATTTCATAGGCGAATTTTAATTCGTACTTTTTGGCTAAAGTTTGGCAAATGTTTTTTCTTGAAGTTATTATGCGTGCATACGTTTTGAATTGTTTGTGCTTTTGTTCGAACTTAAAACACCATATGTTTCGCAGAGGCCCCGACTGTTTAAGGATTGTCGGATAATGGGTTAGTATGTGGAATTTCGGTTTTAGTGTGTCTTTAAATAAAATTACATAGTTTGCATTGTGATGTATGATTTTCTGTTCCAATTGTAATACCGACTCCTCGGTAATTTCGAAACGAAGCAAAATGTCAATGATTTGGATTAGGTTAATCAGAAATGCCCACACATCATCGTCATCGGGGACAAAGTCACCGATCATAATGGGAAAATTGATAACAAATGTCATCATTTCTCTTGCTGACATCTTGAGTTTTTTATTTTTCAAATGTTTTTCTTCGATTATTGGAGATGTATTTTTAATTTCTGTAGGGCCATAATCGAAATTAGTTTTTCGAGAATTTAATGTGCTTAACGAAAAGAATTGCATGTGATAAATGAAGTAATTCAGAATATGAATAAGGTCATAATGACACACGCCTTCAAACAGATCATGCATAATATCTGCGTAGTAATTGTCAACAACATGAAAAGATGGTATGTTATTCATTAGCGAGTTTTTCACTACTCCATGATCACTGGTAATTATATCACTGTCGTAGTTTTCTATTGTACGCATTAGGTTTGGTTGTTCTGAAGATGTGAGTTGACAAATATCTTTGGCCCCTTGGCATAACCTACAAAAATAGGTGCTAGAAAACGAACTGCTAAAATTAAGGAAACTATTTAAGCCCAAATTATCGCCCACCACTAACCCTAATATAAAGTGAATATTCATGATAGTATTTTCATTTTTTATTTTTACTCCTTCTGTTTCTAACGAAATAATGCTTTCAATCAATAACTGAAAACATTTTTCGTTTTGAAATTTTTTTAATTCTTTTGATTTAACGGAGGAAGCAAGAAAAACATTTTTAATTTTAGACTCGCTAAACGGTAAGCAAGGGAAAGAATAGTACAAATTGCAAATGGAATCCTTAGATGCGTGGGTCCCCAATGGGTTATTTATCTCAAAATCATCTATATATAAAATATATGGTATCAAAAGTTGACCAGGGTATAATTGTTTTTTTCTTTTCCAAAGCTCTCCTTGAACAAAGTTGGTTAATCTTTTGCTGTTATTATTCTCTAAACTTTCTATGTACTTCAGAGTGCTCGTGATAAGGTTATTTTTTTCAAAAAAAACTTTGAACTGATACTTTAAGGGCATCAGAATGCCACTTGCTTTTACTGTTTTATGTATGAGTTCACCATTTTTATGTGCAGGTGCTATTTCTTCATATATATTGAATTCTTTGAAACATGATTCATAGTGATTGGTATTATTTTTAATTTGTAATGTTGTATAAAACTTGTGATCAGAGTCAAAATTTTGGAATGGATTTCTTAGTTTAGATATACAGCACATAATATCGCTAAGGAAGGATTGAGATTGATCCGGATTTTTTTGACAGGTTATAATATTTTTAAATAAATCTAAAATAGGGGCGATAATCTCTTCACTTATAGATTTTTGAATATTATAAACGTCTTTTCTTGAAAGATTGTCTTTGTTGTGAAGGCTTAAACAAAATTGAAAGGCTGATTCTTCTATTGATTCTAAATGAGCATTATAGTCATAATCGACTTGATCTGATGATATGGGAAAATTAAAAAAAGCTGGATCTGACGCCTGATTTTCATGTATGTTATATGTTTGTAGAGTTTGTATGTTATATGATGAAGTGGAGGGTTGAACTGGAGAAGTAATGGGTGAATTGCGTTCCATAGGGGTAAAATGACTTGCGGAATCGAATGATTTGTTTATATGTTTTGTCAAAATATGTTTTTTGTATCTTTTAAAAAGCGTAAATTTTTGGGTGCATTCAACACAATGAAAATCTGAGCTACTATTTAAATTGTGAACACGCTTCTGGTGACTATACAGTTCATTGAAAGTAGGAAAGGTCGAAACGCATAAAAAGCACCGCATTTTAAAATTTGGACTGAAAAAATAGGTGTCGCTGTAAATAATAATGAAGATAATAATATAATAATATCGAGTTGTACATTTTTTATTGCTTACCTTAATGATGGTGCCTTTCGGAGATAAGCTGCGTACGCACTAAACTTGTCCAGAGGGCAACGAACTTCCTCGCTTGAGAGTCGGAGGACAAATGAACGATTTCTCGCGGTTTTTTGGAGGGGTTGAAGTTAATAAAAAGTATTGTCTTATGTACGAAATTTTCATTATTGTTAAAACCAAAAGTATGAATTTGACGAAATAAATACATAAATTGTAAGTAGATTTCTTTGATTCGATGAATCATTTCATTGCTTTTACGTACTGATTTTAAAAATAAAAAAAAGTAAAAAATGAATCATTTACACAATGAACTAATTCATTGATATTTGATTTTAAAAGCCGTTGAGACCGTTTAATTTTTAAACCGTTAAACCGTTGAGACGGTATAGCAACAATCTTGAGCAACATCTCCTTCAGGGGGGTCTTTTCAAATTTTGAGGTTTCGTCAAAATTTCGGATAGGATGCGAGTCAACTCGGTTTACCCTTCACACTTTGCGAGTCAAAATTGCAAACTCATCGTTGCCACAGCAAATTAGCCGCTCAGGTTGGAGGAAAAACACCGAATTAAAATAACTTACTCTGCCAGAATTAACTTCCTCAAGAAGTTCTTGTTTTACCGTCATCGTCTAGTATATGGAGAATGAGCTTCTAGAAACCCCCATAAAATGCTATTTGAATAAGAAATTCTGGAGAGCGATTTTCGAATTTCGAAGAGATAATACTGTCTGAAGGTTTTAAAACGGCGCTGCGGCTAACAAAGCTAACCAAACTTTGTCTACTTTATTACTAAAATTCATCGAATTTATTACCTAACTTGAATTCGGGATTACATATAGGTAAAGAGTATTTAGTGTAAATTTGATAAGGATCGGATGTAGGTATATATGGCCGCAGCATTACCTACCGACAGATGATCTCCACCGCATTTTGGCGAATTTCGATGAATGTCTGCTTTCGCTAGATAATCACAAAAGGAAAATCTAGAGAAAATCGGATAAACATTACGGCCGTAAAGTGTTCCGAAAAATTTTTAGGCCCCCAAAAAAATAAAGGTTGTTATCGACTACCTACCTGTAGGTATCAAAACTAATTTTTGTATTTAGGTATTTTTTACAGCATAAACGTGATATTAAAAAAAAAAAAAAAAAAAAAAAAAAAAAAAAAAACAATTTAAATTACAGAAATTAAAAATAAAACTGATAAATAAAAAAACAGTTTGGTAAAATGAGTAGGTAATGTTGGATAGAGAGATCAATTGTTTTTAAATTTACGCGGCAAAACCAAAACCGCTCACTCAAATAGCGCTCGTTCGAAAATTTATTAAATTAATAATGAAGAAACAAAGTTTATTGAAAAAAAAAATTGTTAAAACAATGATAAAAAATTCATTACTACGGTAATTAAGTATCATTAATTTCTTAGTAATGCAAAATCATTAAATTCAATAATTAAGACATAGGAATGTATGATTGGTTTCATTATTTTTAAAAACGATGTAAATAGTTCATTATTTTAACCATACTCTTTGTTGAGACAATCACAAGAACAACGAGTAATTTTGATAATCAGAATTCATTATCCCATTTTAAAATAATTGTTGGTGCTATGAAAAAATTCATGGTAACGAATAAATTTATGTTGTACAATTTAAAAATCGACGATTCGTTGTAACAACAATGCCATCATAACTCAATGAAAAAAAAATTATTATTAAGATGAAAAAACTACTTGTGGCAATGAAAAAAAGTCAACAATTTGCGTTTCATCAATATTACAACTGCTTTTTTTCAGTGTGTTAAAGCTTTGTGTCATTTGAGAAATCGTTTATAATTGACCAGTCGACTAACGAAGACCGCACCGGTGGTTTCCGTTCCCACGACGGGACTCTTCATCCAGATTATCATCCCTTTGGTTCCTATTGTAGTTTCCGCTAATACGGAACGCTATTCAGAGTCTAAGCAGGATTATTCTTATCATCTACTAATCCTTTCCTTAGTGGATATTTACCTCTGAGCATATCGCCTCGTCCACGTTTGAGAAGAATAGGCTCTCCGTCTTCCCTCTTCCACGTTATCCTCGGCTCAGGGTGGCCGGCAGCTTTGCATATTAAAGTCGCATTTTCGCCTTCTTGGATGCTCACGTCCGCCGAAGTCTCGTCGTATAAAATATCCGGAGGTACTAAAAAGACGTCAAATTAATAAGACAGTGACATTTTTGCTTTGCTTATTAGAATCGGTAAAACTTGGTACAGTTTCTAAAATTTATCTTTAAGAGTGACAAAGACGATGTCAAAGTTTGGTAAATGAACGACGGGGAGCCTTAGTTAACTCACTGCTTGTTCTAAGGGTGTCCCCCACGCCGACTCACCCTCTCACCCCTTTAAAACCGGATTTAGAATTAATTGTCCCGAACTAATTAGTTTTGTGCGAACAAGTCGGCAAATTGTCTGGGCCCCTACTTAACAACATCTATCTCGGAGCCTCGCCATTTATTAGGACAGAGGTTGCCCGCTATTAAGAAGACTTAGTGCCGCAGGTAAATTAAATCAATGGCTACAGTTTTAAGCGATTGGGTGAGAGTTGTAGGAAACATTTATTTCATTCGGAAGACGTCCGAAAAATTCGCCCCACTTTCGTGGAACTCGTGAATTAAACCGCATGTTTCTGCGTGTTAATTGCGTATGGTCTCGCTCGCCGGGTGAACTGTGATAAATTACATGTGAGCCTAGACTGCAGTTGTCCCCTGCGCAAGTACACATCGAAATAAACCCGAAGTAGAATGTTACATAAACTAAAGGAACGAATATTCCCCCAGTTAACAACTTGGAAGCAAGTTTCGCCACCTGTGACCATATTGCTTTTCTGTTATGACTAAAAATAGTATTTATCCACTCACCAGCTTTGATGAAACAATTGAGGCGCTCCGGATACGAAGGGCGAACTCAACATCGGACAAATTTTTTTTTTTCATTTTCAGATTCTAGACTCTTGGTGAATACACCCATATAATTTTTATGTTGAGTTCGCCCTTTTTTCCCCTTTAAATACGTAAAAACCGATATGCGGCAAAGCTCTAACTGCGATATCCGAGCGGGTACGAAGGGCGAACTCCAATCCTAGTCCACAACCCCCATCCTTTTCCCATTCCAGGGCAAGACTTTTCTGTTGAGTTCGCCCGTAACAAAACTTTAAAATGCGAATATCTCGAAACTACGTTTTGTGAGTTCGCCCTTCGTACCCGGAGCGCCTCAGATAAACCCCCCTTAATTTAAACGAAAAACGCTAAAATTTGACATTTTTTAAAGTTGTCAAAAATAGTCATATGAATAGTCAAATCAACTTAATATTTTGCGTAGATTACGAAATTAAAATAAAAAATAGGGTTTCTAAAAAAAGAAGTTAGGATCTGTTGGGGGCACCCTGTATACAGGGTGTCCGGAAAACACATGGCATACGTCTGGGAGAGCGTTAAAAGTGGTTTTATGAAAAAAAGTAAATGTAAAGCCCCTTAAATTTATATCAAAGAATTTGATGGTGTAGTTTAAATACGCCTGGATATACAGGGTGTCCAAGACAACCTAACTTGGTTATTTCAAATGAGAACCCCAATTTTTATTTCAGATTCGTAATCTACGCAAAATTCAAGTAGATTTGACTATTTTTGAGACCATTTTCGACTCTTTAAAAAATGTCAAATTTTAGCGTTTTTTGCGCCAAA
Source organism: Orius insidiosus (assembly GCA_014119065.1). NCBI lineage: Eukaryota > Metazoa > Arthropoda > Insecta > Hemiptera > Anthocoridae > Orius > Orius insidiosus. Next base: position 27,894 of record JACGAQ010002781.1, read on the forward strand.
ATCCGTTAAATTGACCTAGGAACCCTTTTTTTTTTTTATTATTCGCTTATTTTTGTCCAAAGATTCTAACTATACCAACTCATGCTTCTTCCGTTCTGGCGACACCAAATTAATACAGCTTTTATAAGGACCTAAAATATCTCATAATTTTTCAGATTTTTCAAGGTGGTAGAATAGTATTTTATAAACTTTTCCGAATTTTAGGCTGTTTTTTTGCCATAAAAAAGTAGTCAAGTTAGACATTAATTTTATTGTTGATAAATAAAATAATAATTGGAAGAATAAGGGAAGTTAGATACTCGACTGATATCCATTGTGATGTGTCATTATGATACTCTTCCCTTAATATTCTAATTATTTATTTATTTTAATTATACAATTAATTTTAACTTTATCTCCTTTTTTATTGCGGAAAAACAGCTTCAAATTCAGACGAAAAAATACAACCTCAAAAATCTGAGAAAAAAAATTATGAGAGGTACATTCTAGGTCCCTCTAAAAGCTTTATTAATTTGGTGTTGCTACCTTGAAGGGAACAATTTTTCAGACCTCTCAAAAGTCATAAAAATTAATTTTTTACACTTAAAAGTTTAAGAAATTTCAAAAAATTCTCAAAGATGCGTATTAGATGTTGAACAATTTAAAAAGAAAGTAACTCTGTGGGATCATTAGCTTTGTTCCAACCGCAGTTTGAAACTGGTTTTAAACTCCTGCAGCAATCCCGCTGAAGGATTTGGACGTCAAATTAGACGTGTAAATCCTTCTGCGCATGCTCCAGAAGTTTCAAACTGCGGTTGGAACAAAGCTTATAGTTTCTCGAGTGTAGGTTTTCCTAAAAAGTATAAAACCCGTTTTTTTTTTTTCGAAAACCGTTCCTTATCCCGCTATAGGTTTAACTAAGAAATAATTAATTATGACAATGAATTTTAATAAATCACACCCAACTGTAAACCCTGAGGGTCAAAAATTCATTGGGAAGTTTGACGGTCCGTTAACATACATCCGACCGTTAGTCAACCTACAGCTTACAGGTTAAAGTTAACAGTAAGTTAGTCAGTCGGTTAACCTACAACCTATTGGTTAACCTACAGTTTGACCCTATTTAATCTACAGTTTGACCGTCTTGGTCGGTTAGCCCTCTTCCGTCGGTGGTTAAATTAAAAAAATCACTGCTTCTTTTGCGGTTTATAATGAAACGTCGGATGAGGAACATTTAAGTTGACTAATCGATATTCCTATTGAAAATTGAGAACTCGGATGTTGACAAAAGCCCGGAGGGTTTGTATAGGACCAAAAATGCACAAAGTTACCCTCTTTCTGTGAAGGAAACAAAATCCTTTATTAAAACAAACATTTCGTTGAAACCTCATATTACTTCGATCGGTTTTTCATCTTTATTTTCATTTTCAATATTTTAAGTCTCATTTTCTTTTTCTCTTCACTCAAAACGAGGAAAAGCGTCTTTTTCGAGAAAAGGGAAAAAATGTCATTAAAAGGGACGAATGAAAGGAAAAAAATCGTCAGGAGTTGGCCCAGGCGCGAAGGGTACTTTTAACTTACTCAAGGGAAGTTATTCAGGTACTTATTATACTCAAAGTACTTAAAATACTCAAAGTACTTTATATACAGGGTGCCGGAAACACATGGCATACGTCTGGGAGAGCGTTAAAAAGTGGTTTTATGAAAAAAGTTAAATATACAGGGTCTGATCCAGAAGTAGTAGGACTGATTTTATGTAGCGCGAACGGAGCGTCGTAGGGGGAGCGGCTTTTTGGATGTTGTTTAGGAGACATTTGGGAGCACACATATTTTTTCAGCCGCTTGGGGGCAGTAGTTGGACAGTACGTAAGTTCCTGTGAACCTCTACAGTGTGACCTCGTCGAAGCCCGAGATGGAGAAAAATAATTTTAGGACTAATGGCTATTAAAAAAAAACTAAAGCCGTGAGGTAAAAAATTCTTTAATAATCTTCAAAATAACACCCTTCCGCTTCGCTACACAGCTTAACGCCTTTTCCATTCATCAAACGCCTTGGAGAAGTCTTCAGGGATGGTGTTCAGAACCTCGGTCGTAGCGTCTTGAACCTCCTGGATTAACCCGTAACGGTGTCATTTCTTCGTCCTGACTTCTCTCCGCCGCGCCGGACTTTTTCCTGTTCCCCCGAGTGAAAAGAGTTCTGAAAGAATACCGTTACGGATCAATCCAGGAGGTTCAAGACGCTACGACCGAGGTTCTGAACACCATCCAGAAGACTTCTCCAAGGCGTTTGATGAATGGAAAAGGCGTTATAAGCTGTAGCGAAGCGGAAGGGTGTTATTTTGAAGATTATTAAAGAATTTTTTACCTCACGGCTTTAGTTTTTTTTTAATAGCCATTAGTCCTAAAATTATTTTCTCCATCTCGGGCTTCGACGAGGTCACACTGTAGAGGTTCACAGGAACTTACGTACTGTCTCAACTACGCCCCCAAGCGGCTGAAAAAAATATGAGTGTGCTCCCAAATGTCTCCTAAACAACATCCAAAAGCCGCTCCCCCCTACGACGCTCCGTTCGCGCTACAGAAAATCAGTCCTACTACTTCTGGATCAGACCCTGTAAACCCCCCTTAATTTAAATCAAAGAATTTATGGTGTAGTTTAAAATGTGCCTGGATATACAGGGTGTCGCCACCTAAAAAATCATAAAAAATAAATTTGACAAACTTAAAATTTTGGGAAATATTTCAAAAAATTTCCCAAAGATGCGTCTTTTAAGCTAAACAAATTTTTTTTTTTTAAAGAAGTAGATATAACCAATGAGCAAGAGGCTCTCTTCCTATTGGTTAATCTACTCTTTTTGATATTTTTTTTTTTTTTTTTTAGAAGAAGTAGATATAACCAATGAGCAAGAGGCTTACTATTCCTATTGGTTAATCTACTCTTTTTTTGATACTTGTTGGCCTCAGGCCGTCACAAGGGGGGAGGGGGGGTTGGACCCAGGCGGGGGCTTTCGCCATAATGCCGTGGCGTCCTTTTTCCGGGACCAACTACCAGAGGAGTGGCCTAACTAATTATCCACAGATTTTGTAGAAGGATATTTAATTGGAATTTAACTTCCAACCAAAAATCCCTATACCCAATCTGGGATCGAACCCCGGTCTCCGTGGTGGGAGTTCAAGACTGAACCCACCAGCCACGGAGCCGGTTCTTTTTTGATATTTGTTGGCCTCAGGCCGTTCAAGGGGGGGGGGGGGGGTGGACCCAGGCGGGGGCTTTCGCCATAATGCCGTGGCGCCCTTTTTTCTGGACCAACCACCAGAGGAGTGGCCTAAGTAAATTATCCACAGATTTTGTAGAAGGATATTTAATTGGAATTTAACTTCCTACCAAAAAACCCTATTCCCAACCTGGGATCGAACCCCGATCCGCGTGGTGAAAGTCCAAGACTGAACCCAAAAAAAAAAAAAAAAAAAAAAAAAAAAACTCTGAGGGATCATCACTAGCACGAGATATTGAGTTTTCCTCAAAAAAAGATGAACTCATTTTCACGGAAATCGTTCGATTTTATTGTCTAAAATTTATGTCATTCTTACTCACATTGAGAGGCAACTTCTAGAATTTTTTTGGCCATAAGAGCCAAATGCCCCCCTTGTCACCCTATAGCCTTAGTGAAAATCGGTGAAAACAGTGCCCATCCGATGAAAATTGCGGTCGTAAAGTGTTCCACGACGGACGGCCGGCACAAGAGACAGTGTCGAGAAAGATCAATCGGTAGTGAGAGGCAATTCCTAGAATTTTTTTGGCCTTAAGAGCCAAAATGCCCCTTATGTGACTATAGCCTTAGTGAAAATCGGTGAAAATGTGCACATCCGACGAAAATTGCGGTCGTAAAGTGTTCCACGGACGGCCGGCACAAGAGACAGTGTCGAGAAAGATCAATCGGTAGTGAGAGGCAATTCCTAGAATTTTTTTGGCCTTAAGAGCCAAAGCCCCTTATGACTATAGCCTTAGTGAAAATCGGTGAAAATAGTGCACATCCGACGAAAATTGCGGTCGTAAAGTGTTCCACGACGGCCGGCACAAGAGACAGTGTCGAGAAAGATCAATCGGTAGTGAGAGGCAATTCCTAGAATTTTTTTGGCCTTAAGAGCCAAAATGCCCCCTTATGTGACTATAGCCTTAGTGAAAATCGGTGAAAATAGTGCACATCCGACGAAAATTGCGGTCGTAAAGTGTTCCACGACGGACGGCCGGCACAAGAGACAGTGTCGAGAAAGAACACTCGGTAATCTCCGACGGGGTCTGAATGACCCTTTTCCATATGAGGCGCTCCGAGTACGAAGGGCGAACTCATCGGACAAATTTTTTTTTCATTTTCAGATTCTAGACCTCTTGGTGACACACCCATATAATTGTTATGTTGATTTCGCCCTTTTTTCCCCTTTAAATAAATAAAACCGATATGCGGCAAAGCTCTAACTGCGATATCCGAGCGGGTACGAAGGGCGAACTCCCCTAGTCCACAACCCCCCTCTCCTTTTCCCATTCCAGGGCATGACTTTTCTGTTGAGTTCGCCCTTCGTACCCGGAGCGCCTCATATAACCAAATCCAAATCGGAGTAAGGTCCAAAATTCCCCCCCCCCCTCCCTAAGGGGGGGGGATTTTCGCGTTATATCCTTTTAAAACTCTTGGGTATGGTTAGGATGAAATTGAAAAAATATTGGAAATTTATTGTTTTTTCCTTATTTCCTCGGTCTAGTTTTATATATTTTTTATAAAAGAAAAATATGGGTATTTGTCTTTTTTAAAGTTCAATATGAGACAAAACGTGCAATTCAATCCCTCTCCTTAACCCAGATGCCATAACTCAGGAGATTTGATGTGGAATAATGAAGCAATAGCTATGCCTTAGAGGTTCCCATTTCGAACAGCGGATGGAAGAACGTTTGGTAAGGATCGCGGAATGGGGGGAGTTCAAATCGATGTTTTTGAGACGGTGAGCTTGGAATTAGGAAATAGAGCAATTGTGCTCCCCAAGCAGTCCCGGAATGTTTCCACCCTTTCATGGAACTACATTGTTATTCATTAGATGTCATCATTCCTCTTTCCTTTTCGAGCCCAGACACCGATTTTGTCTAACGAACCTACCGTCTTTTCTCTCCTTTAACTCTTCCGTTTACATTTGCAAACCGTTGTGACTTGTAAATGAGAATTCTACATCTAAAAGAGACTCTTTCGTGGTGCATCATTTGAAGAAAAAAAAAATTTCGCGCATCCGGAATAATTAGCAGCATAGAGTAGTTTTTAATTAAAATCCTTTGTATATCCATTTAATACGTAATTTTGGATTCAAAAGCTTTTAACGTCAGCTTCATCGGTAAAGCAATGCAATAAAAGGAATTTACATAGTAATTAAACTGTAATGAATTGGAGGGCGCCGGGAAGTGGTGAATGTTGTAAGAATCCGGCGCTTGGTCTAAAGTGGCTCCGGGAATTAATCGGTTGAAAGGGCTAACCCGAGGCTTACAATTGCCCCAAGTGGCTATCCAACTTAAGAGACTCTTGATTCTCTTTTTAAATTAAATTGGTCAGTTAAAAGGGTCGAAAATTTTTTTTCATCATTTTTTTTTTTATGATCAGAAGGGTTGTTTGGACTTTCCACCCTTGATTAAAGGGCTCCTAATAAGACTCCAATTATCTTCAATCTAGTTTTTTTTTTCCCTCATCACATAAAAATTTATTAATAACTAAAAAAATTTTTAACCTTTTTTTTTTACAAGATACTATCGTATTTCAAACAACTCGACGAGTTAAGCTTGGAGTTTGTTTGGAGAGCAAACAACTGTTGATATACATATTTTCATAATAAAAACGTGACGGTATTTCAAAAAAAGTTGAGAATATGATTTTCAATATAAAGGTACTTAACACATTTTTTTATAAGGACAAAAACGTTAAATACAAAAGAGTAGAAAGTACTAGTTTAAAAAGCTTCCAATGAAAACTTCTGTAAAGAGAAGGAACAATATTATGGGAGGGGGAAGTATAACGGAGGGGGAGTTAAGGGAAGGGGAAGTATAAAGGAGGGGAGGTTAATGGAGGGGGAAGTATAACGGAGGGTAAGTATAACGGAGAAGTTAAGGGAGGAGGAAGTACTAAGAGAAAGTTGGAACACTAAATCAGGCGATTCGCGCATTTTCGTAGGACGGAAGAAAAGAAATCTATCTTTTAGTATCTACTACCGCAGGGCTATTACTATTTTTTTTCAGGAAAATTTAAAAGTTTTTTTTTCGAAAATTCTTTTAAGTATCATGGTAGAAATAATTGGCTTTTTGCCCTCGGGATGTCCCTCTCGCAAGGGGTGGAAGTATCAAATTTTTCCCAACTAAAAAAAAAGCACTGGTTTGAGGAGCTTCCAACGAAAACTTCCTTAAAGAGAAGTATCTATATAGGAGGGGCGAGTTTAACAGAGGGGACGTAAAACGTAAGGGGAAGTATATGGGAGGGGAAGTATAACGGAGTGGGAAGTATATGGGAGGGGAAGTACGGTATAACGGAGTGGGAAGTATATGGGAGGGGAAGTATAACGGAGGGGGAAGTATAAGGGAACGAAAGTATAACGGAAGGGTATATAAGGGAGGGAAAGTATAAAGGAGAATTTTCCATGTTCTTTTTTCGAAAATTTTCTATTTTTTTTTCGAAATTTTCCGGGTTTTTTTCCCGAAAATTTTCGAAGTTTTTTTTGTGGAAAATTTTTTAAGTTTTTTTTTGCCAAAATTTTTTTTTTTCGTTTTTTTTTTTTAAATTGTTTAAGTTCTTTTTCGAAATTTTCTAAGCGTTAAGGTAGAAATAATGGGCTCTTGGCCTAGGGATGTGCCTCTCGTAAAGGGTAGAAGTATGAAATTTCTCCCTACTAAAAAAAATAATTAAAAAGTGGCAATTTTTTTACACCAAAAATTCTTAAAAAATATAAGGAGTAATTGGTGAAATTTGGTGAAAATCGGATTAACGGTTTAGCCGCAGCGAATTTTTTTAAAATTTCAAACAGACATATTGTTTAAGTTTTTTTTTGCCAAAATTTTTTTTTTTCGTTTTTTTTTTAAATTGTTTAAGTTCTTTTTTTCGAAAATTTCTAAACTTCTCGATCGAATTTCTTCTAAATGTGTCATTATTGGAGATAGTTTCGCTTCAGGTCTTCCTTCTCGTCTGACTATGATCTTCGTGGTGAAATTTACGTGTCATCGCATATCAAATTAAAGGGTTTTTTTAAGGATATCACTAACAATTGTAATGAGCTCGATTTATGAACTTCAATGATTTTGTTGTATTGTGTGCTGGTTTTAGTGATATCCAGTATAACAGGGTAAGAGACTCAAGGTAGGCTTATATAAGTTTTATTATGGAGCAGTGCATGAACACCAATCTAATTTTAATAGGTGTTCCATATAACTACACTCTTCCAAAATGGTCGATTGTGAACAAAACAATTTATTCCTTTAATAAATTTTTATCGAGGCTTAGCTTGAAGTTCTCCAATGTTGAGTTTGTTAAACTAGACTTGTTAAGTTCTGACCTTTTTGTAAATAGTTTTTCTGCTATTAATCGGCGTGGACGTCAACTTTTGTGTCATGATATATCTAATGTAATTAAAATGATCATTGAACGTCGTAAAATTGTCATTGGTTCAATTGACTTTTTATCTACAGATTTTGGCTGTCATTTTTAGAGTCGCCGATATAGGCGGCGATTTCAATTTCAATTTTAATTTTAATAATTCTAATTCTAACGTTTCTCATCCTGGTAGTAGAACTCATAATAATCATACTTACAATGTCCATAACACTAAAATTTCTTATTCAATTTACTACCAAAATGTTAGAGGCCTTCGCACTAAGACAAATCAATTTTTAAATTCATCATCTTCTCATTATGATATTATTCTTCTTACAGAGACCTGGTTAAATGATAACATTATGTCTACTGAATTGTTTGACTCAAATTTTATAGTTTTAGGAATGATATCTGATTGCAACAGTACTAAATCTGATGGTGGAGGCGTAATGATTGCTGCTAGAAATGATTTCTTGGTGAAACAACTTAAACCACCCAACTCATGTGGAGGACATTTGGATTGTGATCAGCTGTAAAGGTTTTTCTTTGTTGTCGGTTGTTTTATGTCCTCCAGGTTCTCCTGAGGCGGTGTATACTGGTCTATTTGAAAATATGGATTACATGGTATCTCTATATCCTAATTGTCATTACATTGTTGCAGGTGATTACAATACACTCTGGTGGAAAAATAGCTCAAAAGGTGCTTGACAGATATAAAGTAGAGCTTGAGTTCTGTCAGTTAAACACGGTTTTGAACGAATCTGGCCGTACACTGGATCTTGTGTTCTCTGATATGTCTTCGACTGTTGCTAGGGATTTGTTACCGCTGGTTCAGGAAGATGTTCACCACCCGTCGCTTACTACACTTGTACCTTTTTGGCTCCCCTTAGACTCCTTCGTTTTACAAAACTGGTAAAAAATATAACTTTCATAAGACTAATTTTATTTTATTAATCAAAATCTGTCTTCTGTTGATTGGTCTGTGTTAAATCAATGTTCATTAGATGAAGCGATTAACATCTTCTATTCCATTCTTTATGGGTTGTTTGAAGAGTGTATTCCGCTGAAGCGTATCACCCCGTCTAATAGGTTTCCTTCTTGGTATACCAAAGACACTATTAGTCTAATTAATAGGAAAAATAGAGCCTACAAAGTTTATAGAAAAAGTAATGATAGGAGTCACTATAGTATGTTTTCTGCCCTTCGCGCTCAAGTTAAATCTGCTGGGCGTACATCGACTCGGCACGATCCTTTGTTCGAGAAAGGATTAATTCTGCATCAAGTCGGCACACTATGTCCAAGAAATTTATCGGCACACAAGGAATATTGGTGAGGGGACTGTACACAAACAACACGAGACAAATTTATTTATTTAGATTACTTCTATCTACTCAGCGGAGTTAATACAAATTAGTTAATACCTATAACACTATGTAAAGGCCTCTAAAATTAGATCAGTTTTACACGATGCTGTCTGGCGGTGTTCGGCTAAGAACAAATCTTGCCCAATCTACATTACAAC
>JACGAQ010002782.1:0-37000 GCA_014119065.1 Orius insidiosus
ACCTAATTTGGCTCAGAACAGCATTTGGTTCAAATTTACTGGGAATGTGGCTCTCTTTGTGCTAGTAATTTGGCTCTCTATACTATTCTGTCAACTCTAGCCTTGAACTCCACTAGCGAAGTTCCCCATAGCGCGGAAAGGTTCGCTCAAGGCAGAAATCGACAAGCGTTCCACAAAATAGCGCTCGATGTAACTATCGATCAGCTGGATGCACAAGTTTTGATTTTCAAACTTGGAAGTTCCGGGATGAGAAGCGTAAAGATCAATACTAAGGGAAAACATGGATAAGGCTGCGGTCGGGACGCCTGCGTCACGATACCTAATCCAGGTATCTTCGGCCATTGGTTTCGGAGTTGTTGAGAAAGTTTTTCTTTTGTTCCTTCTTCGAAAGATCGATCGTTTCGTAAAAGTAGGGAAGGAGAGATCGATGTTTGCTTTCTATTATACATGTTTGCTCACGTAATCCAAAATTATCGAGCTCTCATACCTCGAAGAGAGTGCACATCTGTGCCTTTTACACTGTTTGCACTCTCGGTCCAATTATTACGTATTATTTATGACGTCGTATAAGGAAGGGTAATGGGATACACCGGGGTTGGAAGGTCTAACTCCGGAAGCCTTTGCGATGAATAATTAGATAGGATGTGTATTTGATTAATAGCCTCCTCCCCACCTCTGGAGGGATGCTTCCCTAATCATGTAACATCTGCACGGGACAATTCAAGATGGCCGACAGGTAGCTCCTGGAAGCTACAAACAGAATTAGCGTGCCTCATCAAAATGATAATACACTGTATTAACGTGTCAATCACATCGCTCTATCTTCTCTTCATCCCATTATCGTTCCCAATAACCTTGTTTATTGATCGTTAACCCCCATTTTTTCCTATTAGAAAGATGATAAAGGACAATACGTTTAGGAACCCATTAGGTGGAACATGTGTGAGTGTATATTAGGCTTAGGTCTTTCCCAGTGTCGCCGACAGTACAAAATCCCGGCAATCCCTTTCAAAGCTTGAAAGCCCCCTTTTACTTTTCCACCCATTTTAAATCGTTAACGCTTTTTGTTACTACGATGATTTTTCATGGAAAATGTTAAACTGTAAAGAAAGGGCCATTCGTAACCAGGTCCACGGAATCAAAGGGTTGAGGATAAATCAGTCGGGGGCGTTAGGAATTTAGTTAGTGGAAGGGACAGGGCGGGGGTTTATATCCCCTCTGGGCAATCCTACTGGGAAGATGCAGGGACTCAAGTGTAAATCAAGACCCCTCTTTCTCAATTCCCAACCTACGGGGAGGGTGCGTACGTTGTGAATATTCAGGTGGGTAGGATCTGTAACGCGCCTAGGAATTTATCCCTTGTAAATATCCGACGTTCGAAAGTTTTTTTTATTCTAAACTATCTGCTTCTTTTCCTCCCGTTCTTTACGATCAGTCCCTAAAACAAATATCCCAAGCCCTGAATACTAAAAATTGAATTTCTAAATATACCCCATAGATTTCGCCTAATATTCGGCTAGTAAGTCCCTTGAGGAACCCCCTTACGAAGAAATCATTTAATCTAGGAATGCGGCAGCGTTCCGCCCCGCCAATCAACCCGACTAAAAGCGCAAAAAGTAAGAACGGTACCTAGTGTAGTACTGCAGGCGATTTTAGTCACTCTCTTAAGCCGAATAATAAAAGGAAAGCGGAAAAAGTACGAACGGTACCAAGTGTTTTCTTCAATTTGCGTTTTTTGGGTATCTGGATCTCAGCACCCTGTATACCGATCGACTTATACTTTATCAGGTCTTCTCTAATTCGATAAGAGTAAATGCTGAAAATTTCAAGTCGATCGATATACAGGGTGCCGAGATATACGACTCTGAAAACCGGTTTTTCAGAGTTCTTCTTCTTCTTCCTGTTCAGTTAGCCTGAGCGACAGCCTCTTCTAGTACACTGATCGACTTAAAATTTTGCACAGGACTTCTCTGATTTGATAACAGTGAATGCTGAAAATTTCAAGTCGATCGATATACAGGATGCCGAGATATACAACTCTAAAACCGGTTTTTTCGCCTTTGGCGTGTTCTTCTTCTTCTTCCTGTTCAAGCCAGGGCTATAGCCTCTTCTAGTGGACCATTGACTTAAAATTTTACACAGAGCTTCCTTTCAGTTTTAGCAGTGCCTTTTAAAAAAATTTAACCATTATCGCAACCAAAAAAAAGTTAGGAACAAAAAAACTGAAATTTTAGGGTGATTTTTCCCATTTCGGCTTTTTTCTCATTGGAATCAATGCATACCTGTTTGCTAAATCGTTTTCTGTTGGTAATAGGGTTAACTACCAACGGAATTCGATTCTCCACAAAATTTACCATCAGAAACTATGCCTAACTTTGATTAAAAAATGACTTATCCGGTGTTAGAACTAACGCGACGAAATATATGGCCTTTAAAAGTCTTTTCAATAGTTAATTTAAACTACAAAAATGTGATATTGTTTACAGGATTTACGCAGGGCTCCTTCAATATTCTGTTAATTTTCAAAAACCATGATAAAAAGCATTTACGCCGCCAAGGGGAGCTTCGAAAACGGTAGCACTTCAACTCTCCTCTTTTCTACAGTGTGGAGGGCGGGGAAGTCGATACATAACTTTTTCCCTTTTAGAAGTTAAGGGCGAAATTAACATTACCTAAGTACCTGTTGGTAATAGTGTTAAAATACCAACGGAATTCGATTCTCCACAAAATTTACCATCAGAAACTAAGGCTAACTCAAACTGACAAAAAATACTTGTCCGGTGTTAGAGCTAACGCGACTTGTGCTTACTTATGACGTCAGAAGGTATAGAATGATGAATCGTTCGCTCCGGAATCCATCAGTTAGTACGATTCCGACTAATTAACCCAAATCGTGTTAAGTCAAAAGCTGAAAGGGCGGCGTTTAATTATAAACAAGAAGCATCCCCTTTGATAAGGCATTGGAAACAGGGTCTCAGGTGGATCTCGAGGGAGGGATCAGTCCCGCCCGCCCTCTAATAGATGACAGAGAAGAGCGGAACGGATTAGTGAGGCGACCATTACCTTGCCAACACTAATTACTATCACTTCTCACTCGACTGGCTACCATTTACTATTCAGTCTGCGCCCCCGTTTCTAAACTTAATCGATCACCTTTTTATATTAAACATTATAATATTGTACCTAATTAATGACGCCCATAGATGCATAACTCAAGGCGCCCCAAGTTAATAATGACCTGCCTCCAGGTAACGCGCACATCTAACATACTCCAATCAATTTACATGATGATAATATCTCAGAAATCCTTTTTTTTTTTATTCATAAAATATGTCCTTTATTCCTCGAGGGGATTCTCAGGAAATTTAATATTCTAATTGTGCCATAAAGCGTGCTTTTAATCGACTTCTGAAAGGCGCTACGTCATAAATTATGATTAACTTTTGATAATGGATTCACACTATGTCTTTCATAAATACTATAATTAAACTTTTTATTTATATTCTGGGAGGAGGTAAATTCTTCGGAATTGGTCCCCTCAAGCATAGCGGTGTGGGAAAGGGTTCCTAGGACAAGGAAACCGAATTTTTAATAAACTTTTTTTTTTCAGTTTTGTGGCTTATATGGCTCATTTGTATGTGAATTTGGCTCTTTATTTCATAGTAATTTGCCTCTTTTTGTGATATTAATTTGGCTCCATTTGTGATAGTAATTTGGCTCTTTATTTTATAGTATTTGCCTCTTTTGTGATATTAATTGGCTCTATTTGTGATAGTAATTTGGCTCTTTTCGTTCTACTAATCTGGCTCTTTTGTGATAGTACCTTCATGATATTAAGTTGCCATTTTGTTCTATTTATTTGATTTAATGGCATTGCTCTTTTTACGCTAGTAATTAGATTTATTATATCGTCGCGTTAGTTCTAACTCGGATAAGTCATTTTTTATCAATTTTGAGTTAGGCATTGTTCTGATGGTAAAGTGCAGAATCGAATTCTGTTGGTAGTTTAACCTATTACCAACAGAAAACGCGTTGTTCAGGATTTAGCCAACAGGGATTGCATTGATTCCAATGAGAAATAATCGTATTTTGGCTCTCCTGAAAACCTAGGAAAAATGACTTATCCGATGTTAGAACTAACGCGACGATATATATATTACGTTGCTCATTTCGTATTGGTAATTTGGCTCTTTATTTGATAGTAATTTGCCTCCTTTTTACTAGTAATTTGATCTATCGTGATAGTAATTTGGCTCTTCTCGTTCTACTAATGGCTCCTTAGGGATAGTAACCTTCATGATAGTTATTTGCCATTTTTTGTACTATTTATTTTGCCTTATGGCGATTTGGCTCTTTTACGCTAGTAATTAGATTTATTATATATATTGCGTTGGTCATTTCGTATTGGTATTTGGCTCTTTATTTGCTAGTAATTTACCTCTTTTTGTACTAGTAATTTGGCTCTTTTTGTGTGATTTGGATCTTTTAGTGATTGTAATTCGCATCTTTCTCGTGATAGTAATTTGGCTCTTTTCGTGTTAGTAATTTGGCTCATTCCGCGATAGTAATTTGGCTCTTTTCGTAATAGTAGGTTTGCTCTTTTTGTGCTAGTAATTTACTCTTTTTGTACTATGATTTGGATCTTTAAGTGATAGTAATAATTCGCATCTTTTGGTGTTAGTAATTTGGCTCTTTCCGCGATAGTAATTTGGCTCTTTTCGTAGTAGTTAGGATCTTTTAGTGCAAGTAATTTGGCTCATTTAGTTCTAGTACATAATTTGGCTCTTTTTGTAATACTAACTTTCATGACAGTGAAGTTGCCATTTTTGTACGCCTCATGGCGATTTTGCTCTTTTAGTAATTAGTAACTAGATTTATTATATTACTATTACTTTGGCTCATTTTTTACAATTTTCTTAGCATTTTTTTTTTTTTCGCCAGTTAAATTAAAATTAAGAAAAATTTTTGCCGTCAGATAACTAGATTTTATAGCTAAGTCAAAACTATTGAGCCCAGCTGATCTAAATCAGCTCTTAATTTGTCTTGGCAATCCTCACAACAGCACAAACAGAAGATTGACTATTATGTTATTTAGGCCTTAAGTAAAGTACCGGAACCCCTTGTACGACTTTGTCGGTTTACTTCAATTATAAATCTATTTGATTATAATCCTATTAATTATTCTTTAGATAAATAATAAATCTTAATTAAAGTTAAAACAAATCTATCTAGAATATTCGCTTATTAATTAGTATAGTATTCCAATCCGTTTTTGTCCCTTACGCCATGTTTGTCATTATAAAATTAATTAATTTCAAACAATGGACCCGAATTAGCTTTTAGCTAATTAAATCGTATTGACGTTTGGGATGTTTGGTTTGCGGAGAGGGTCGAAAATTTCCGGACGTTGCGACAAAAGATGTTTTTCCGGACGAGATATAAGAGAGTGTTTTGATGCATTGGCTTTTTGTGGGTGGCCACTCACCGTTGGGTCAGTATAAGCGGATAATCTGAAGAGGATGGGGGGGGGGGTGGCAGAGGGAGTTCGGCTACCTTGAATACAATCTAAAGCCTATGGAGGGAGGTATACGCTCGATATCACCTCAATATGCCCTCTCATCCTCTCCTCCCTTCGCCCTTCGCTATTCGTCCCTTTACCCCGATCCGTCCCTTCTGCTACTTTCTCCGCAGTGCTGACCCCTTATCTGTGTAGCTATGCGGAAAAATTCCCCAAAAACTTTAATTATCAATTCAAAATTCCGGAGAAATATTGAAAAAAATTCTACTTTTTTCCGTTGTGAGCTAACACTAATAAATAATAAATACCTAAAAGCACGAATAAACAATTACCTCTATTTGCAAAATCAGCTCCTTAAGTAGGATTTACAAGTTAAAATCAAGCTATGCTATGAAGATTTTTTATCGCTTTTGAACTGAAAAATAACCATAGGGAAGGTTCTTACTTGTTCTTACTTGTTGTTCTAAGGCTTCGTCACTATCTATTGCATCCAGCTGATCCAAATCTACCCTCAATTCTCCAAGAAACACCGATTTTGATAGGTTTTAAACTGTCTCTTACACGAAGAACTTCAATTTTGATGGTTCTGAGCTGTCTCTTGCTCAAGAAACATCGATTTTGATCGTTTTCGGTTATCTCTTGCCCCAAAAACACCATTTTGATGGTATTGAATTGTGTAATGTTCGATAAACATCGATTTTGATCGTTTCTGTTATCTCTTCCCCCAGAATCAGTCATTTTGATGGTTTTTGTGCTGTCTCTTGCCCGAGAAACATCTATTTTGATCGTTTTCTGTTAACTCTTCCCCCCAGAATCAGCCACTTTGATGGTTTCTGTGCTGTCTCTTGCCCGAGAAACATCTATTTTAATCGTTTTCTGTTATCTCTTCCCCCAGAATCAGCCACTTTGATGGTTTCTGTGCTGTCTCTTGCCCGATAAACATCGATTTTTGAATCGTTTTCTGTTATCTCTTCCCCCAGAATCAGCCATTTATGGTTTCTGCTCTCTTGCCCGAGAAACATCATTTTAATCGTTTTCTGTTATTATGTTTCCTTTTTATACAATAGATTTGGCTCCTTTTTATACAATAGATTGGCTCCTTTTTATACAATAGATTTGGCTCCTTTTTATACAATAGATTTGGCTCCTTTTTACAATAGACTTGGCTCCTATTTATACGACAGATTAGACTCCTTTTTATGCAATAGATTAGGCTTCTTTCTACATAATAGATTTGGCTCCTTTTTTTGCAATAGATTTGGCTCCTTTTTTTGTAATATTTGGCTCCTTTTTATACAATAGCTTTGGCTCTATCAAGAAAATTTAAATATTTGTGCAGTACTTGGTATTTTCATTATTTCAAGTTTTTTTTTTGTAGAGGTAGATAAAAAATAGAATAATTTATTCGTCGCCACGCAACAAAAATAAAATTTCATATCGTATCGTTATGAACTATTCCTTCTTTTAAAATGGCCATAATACAAGGAGGATATTATAGTAGGAATTGCTCGCAAAGCTTTTATAGGTCAGGAATTAGAGGATCGATTTTCCGGGACGTTTCCTTTGTGAAATATGTCCTTTTGTGCGATATAAAAATGATGTTGAGAAAAATTTTATATATTTTTTTCCTACTCACCCCTCTTTTCTTCAATTCTGTTGCGCCAGATGGATTGCATCTTGCACAAGTGCTTCACCCTCGGCCTGGGAATTCGATATTCGGGAGTCCCCCCTTTTTTAAAATCTTGACACTTCTCATTGTCAATCGCGGACGTGAAAAGCTTTTGACGCCCGATCATAACTATCCCCATATTTCCTCCCTTTGGAATCCCTTAATAATTCATTTAGTACTTTCAACCCATAAGGGGAGGCTACGCCAAAGGCTTTCAGGATTTTAAATAGGTTTTATGAGCACTCTAGCAAAAGGGAAGGGTGCGCTTTTATGGAAGAACATTAATTAACGTTATCTTTCTGCATAAAAATCACTTAATAAAAAACCGGTCTTTTTCCTCCATTTTTTTTTCTGTTTAATAACTGTTGTGTATAAATGTAATTAATAATAGGATATAGTCTCTCATACGCAGCAAACCGCCCCGCGGATTACAAGATTAACAATAATCTGAGTTAATCCAAACCAAAATGGATGACCTAATTTATAGTATGAAGCTAAATCAAAATTAACAGCCTCAGTTATTTGAAACGGCCAAGTTTGTTGTAATGTCGTAAATGATTTAAATTTTCCCTCATATAGAAGTTGTTCAGAAGTCAGTATGTGGAAATCCGATGTTTAAACTCAAATATTTTAACGTAAGTAGGAAATCAAAACAATCCACCTCTTTTTATAAAAATTACTTTGGTAGGCTCCTTTAATGACCAAACGTTGGCTCTTTCTATGCCATAATGTTGGCTCATTTTATGCCCTACGTAAGGCTCATTTTATGCCCCACCGTTGCTATTTTGTGCCCCGACGTTGGCTTATTTATGCCCCAACGTTGCTCATTTTATGCCAACTTGGCACGATATGCCCCAATGCACATTTTATGCCCCAACGTTGGCTTATTTATGCCCCAACGTTGGCTCTTTCTATGCCCCAACGTTGGCTCTTTTATGCCCAACGTTGGCTCTTTCTATTTCCCAACGTTGGCTTCTTTTATGCATAGACGTTGGCTCTAATTATACCCCAACTTTGGCTCATTTATGCAAGACGTTGGCTCTATTTATGCCCCAACGTTGTCATTTATGCGTAAACTTTGGCTCTATTTATGCAATTTGGCTCTATTTATGCCCCAACGTTGGCTCTTTATGCCCTAACTTGGCTCATTTTATGCATAGACGTTGGCTCTATTTATGCCCAACGTTGGCTCTATTTATGCAACTTTGGCTCTATTTATGCCCCAACGTTGTCCATTTATGCCCCAACGTTAGTACA
The DNA here is from genome assembly GCA_014119065.1 of Orius insidiosus. Lineage (NCBI taxonomy): Eukaryota > Metazoa > Arthropoda > Insecta > Hemiptera > Anthocoridae > Orius > Orius insidiosus. Next base: position 8,445 of record JACGAQ010002782.1, read on the forward strand.
TTTATGCCCCAACTTTGGCTCATTTTATGCTTGAACTTTGGCTTATTTTATGATAGTTGGCTCTATTTGTGCCCCAAGTTGGCTGTATTTATGCCCTAACTTTGGCTCATTTTATGCCTCGACGTTGGCTTATTATGCCCCAGCGTTGACTCATTTTATGCCCAACTTTGGCTATGCCCCAATGTTTGCACATTTTATGCCCCAACGTTGCTCTTTTATGCCCCAACTTTGGCTCTTTTATTTCCCAACGTTGGCTCTTTTATGCATAGAAGCTGTCTCTATTTATACCCCAACTTTGGCTCATTTTATGCATAGACGTTGGCTCTATTTATGCCCCAACGTTGTCTCTATTCATGCGTAAACTTTGGCTCTATTTATGCGTAACTTTGGCTCTATTTATGCCCCCAACGTTGGCTCTATTTATGCCCTAACTTTGGCTCATTTTATGCATAGACGTTGGCTCTATTTATGCCCCAACGTTGGCTCTATTTATGCAACTTTGGCTCTATTTATGCCCCCAACGTTGTACCATTTATGCCCCAACTTTGGCTCATTTTATGCGTGAACTTTGGCTTATTTTATGATATAATTTGGCTCTATTTATGCCCCAACGTTTGCTCTATTTATACCCTAACTTTGGCTCATTTTATGCGACGTTGGCTCATTTATGCCCCACGTTGACTCATTTTGCCCAACTTTGGCACGACATATGCCCAATGTTGCATTTTATGCCCCAACGTTGCCTCTTTATGCCCCAACTTTGGCTCTTTTATGCAACTTGGCTTATTTTATGATATAATGTTGGCTCTATTTGTGCCCCCAACGTTGGCTCTATTATACCGCAAATTTGGCTCATTTTATGCCCCGGCTTTGGCTCAATATGCCCCTGCGTTAGCTTGTTTTATGCCCCAACGTTGGTTTATTTTACGCCTTAACGTTGGCTCTTTTTTTTATACCCAACTTCGGCTCTGTTTTATACCCAAACTTTGGCTCTTTTTTTACAATAACTTAACATTTCTTTACCCATAGATAGGCTTTTTTGTACAATTTCATTGGCAGCATCCAGCTGACCCGATTCTACTCTAATTCTCTTTTAACCATCCGTCCGACATCATGGGGCTCATTTTAGGCTTTAGAAATTTTTATTTTTTATCGCGAATTGAGAATCTATGGAAGACTTATAATTCCAAGGGCGAAATATCGGCTACTATAAAGATCCAATAAAGATTTTTTTTTTCTTCTGGTCCCCAACCATGTGTGATCCTTTTCGATAAAATCTTACCGACCGGACACCCCATTTGTCCCAAGCATCTCGTCTTATCAAGAAAAAAAGAAAAGAAAAAAGTCCGTAATAAACAACGATTTTTCCTCTTGAAATATGGAAGGGAAAAAAAACGAAGAAATTATTAGAAAAACGTGAGTTTTAGAAAGTCGAATAAATAAAGCGAGACTAATGTTACCTGTCGTGAAGGGTGTCCTTTTCATAGTTTCTTCACAGCGGGGGACCTAATGAGAAATTTTAATTTCATGTGATAATTGAAGATCTTGGAGAAATAATGAATTCTTCTTTTTTTTTATTCAAAGTTCAAGACGTGTTAACAAGAAACCGACCGAGAAGTTAAATTATTATCCTCTATATCTGCCACTTAACGGCTATCCGAGGGGAGAGAATTTATGAACCTACTTGTCTTGAACTTTTTTTTTGTCTACGTACCTGCTTTGTTTGTTTTTAAAACCCGGTGAGATTTATATATGATAATCGGATGTTCTGCCTAAATTAATGTTTGAACCTTCCTTATTGACGTCTGGACAAACGATGTGGACGTGAAATGTTATAAAATCCGCCAAAAAGGGTGTTTTCAGACAAAATACTGTAAAAAACGGGTTTTCTTTGGCAAAAGAAGGCGGAAAACGACGAAACCTAGTAAAAAGGGCGTTTCTCTGCAAAAAATAAACACGCTCAAAAATCAGAAAAAAGCGTATTTCACCCAAAAATTTTTCACATTTTCTTCCATCTTACCGAAGCCATTTTTACCCTATTTTGAGAAATTTTACTCATTTTTTCGCCAAAGAAACGCGCTTTTTCATCAAAATATCTTTCGTTTATCAAGGTCTTTTGCCCGAAAAAACGCACTTTTACAACAGTTTTGAACCGATTTTCACCAAGTTTTCACCAAACCGTCGCGTTAGTTCTAACACCGGAAGTCATTTTTTATCAATTTTGAGTTAGGCATTGTTTATGATGGTAAATTTTGTGCAGATCGAATTCCGTTGGTAGTTTAACACTATTACCAACAGAAAACGCGTAGTTCACGATTGAGCCAACAGGTAATGCATTGATTCCAATGAGAAATTAATCCATTATGTTGGCTCTCCTGAAAACTTTGGAAAAATGACTTGTCTGGTATTAGAATTAACGCTACGAAATATTCCTTATATTTTGTACGAATTTTTGGTGTAATAAAAAATTTTTTTGTTTTTGTATTTTTAGTAGGGAGAAATTTGATACTTCCACCCGTTACGAGAGGGACCTCCCTTCGGCAAAAATCCATTATTTCAACCAAGGTACTTAAACAAATCTTCGAAAAAAATTTAGAAAATTTTTCAAAACCAAAAACTTAGAAAATTTTTTGAAAAAAAAAGAGAGAAAAAAAACCCTCTTTAAACTTAAAAGACCTCCTCAAACTTCCCCTTCTTTATACTTCACCCTCCTATAGTTCCTATGTGGCTTTTTTCAACCACTCGATTTTTCATCAAGAAAACCAAATTTTGCTCGTTTTTTTTTTTTCGAATTTTGACCAATAGATACTTTTCTCTCGAAGTTTTAATGATTTATGCTTAGTTTTTCTGTTGAGAAGCGCCATTTTCATCGAATTCTTGCCGTTTTTCTAGGTCTTTCGACCGGAAACACCCCTTTTAACAGATTTTGTGGAATTTAACTCAGTTTTTCGGCCAGAAATTCAATATTTCGGATTAATTTGCCCCAACGTCGGCTCTTTCTACGCCCCAACGTGGCTCTTCCGTTCCCTTATATACTTCCCCCTCCTATATTGTTCCTATGTGGCTTTTTTAAACCGCTCGATTTTTCATCAAGAAAACCAAATTTTGCTCGTTTTCTTCGATCTTTTGAGCAAAAGAAACTTTTCACTCGAAGTTTTAAAGATTTATACTTAGTTTTTCTATTGTGAAGCGCCCTTTCCATCGAATCCTTGCCGTTTTTCTAGGTCTTTTGTCCGGAAACACCCTTTTAACAGATTTTGTGGAATTTAACTCAGTTTTTCGGCCAAAATTCAATATTTCGGATTGCTTAAGTAATATTTCTAATTTTTTTAGGCGTTTTCTTCTTTCCCCACCGTCGTTTGAAGAAAGATTAAATTCAATTTAACCTTGATGTGGATTTATTACACTCCTAAGATTCACCTGATGTTCGCACCCTCGTAGGAAAGGGAAAAAACTGACAAATTCGGGCTTTAAGGGAGTCTTAAAAAGTTTTAATTTCTCGCCCTTAACCCTGATTAATCGCCAACGTTTTAACTTCTTTTGTTTCTTTTAAAAAGATTTAATTTTTTTCAACCCCGAGGGATAAAAAAAAAAAGGGAAAAAGTGCGATATTAACTCGTGTTACCATATGTTACAAACCAGGGATGCTGAACAAGCCATTTATTGCAAACAGGGCCCCTACAAGTTGTAATGTCAACAATAAAATGTAAATTAGAGCCTAGGGATGACCCCGATGTTTCTGAAAATTTGATTACTCCTACTTTTTTTTTTTTGCAACTTTAATGCGGACAAAGAAATTTTTTTTCCTTCATTTGAATGGGTTTTAAGTGAGTAAGTGGCCTCTTCTGTTTTTTAAAAACTAAGGGCTTCGTAAACAGAAAACAAAAGCACTTCACGATTAGAACGCTCGATATAAAGCAAACCAAGCCTATTTTCAACAATACAACACTTGAAAAAAAAAAGTTTTTTCTACCTTCTTTTGATGGTTTTTTGACCAGAAAACGCCTTTTTCTATTGGAGTTTTGGCATTTTTTACAATAGTTCATTAAATGGGTTATAGGTTTTTTTTGTAGATTTCGAAGAATATAATTTTCTTTTTACTGGATTTTCTGCCCAATATAAGCAATATCGCCCCGATTCTGGGGAATATTTCTTTGTTTGAGTGCCATAAAAAAATTTTCGAAAAAAAAATCCCGTAGAAAGGGTGATCGTGGGGCAAGAGCTAACAGAAAACGATCAAAATAGATGTTTCTCGGGCAAGAGACAGCACAGAAACCATCAAAGTGGCTGATTCTGGGGAACGAGATCTATTGCGTAAAATGGAGCCTAATCTATTGTATAAAAAGGAGCCAAATCTATTGTATAAAAAGGAGCCAAATCTGTTGTGTATAAAGAAGCCCAATCTATTGCGTAAAAAAAGCCAAATCTAATGCGTATAAAGAAGCCAAATCTATTGCGTAAAAAGGAGACAAATCTAATGTATAAAAAGGAGCCAAATCTATTGTATAAAAAGGTGCCAAATCTAGTGTACAAAAATAGCCAAATTATTGCATAAAAAAGAGCCCAATCTTGCACAAAAGGGAGCCAAATCTATCGTGTAAAAAGGTGCCAAATCTATCGTATTAAAAGGAGCCAAATCTATTGTATAAAAAGAGCCAAATCTATTGTAAAAAATACCGAATCTATTGTATAAAAAGTGCCAAATCTATTGTATATAAATGGACCCAACGTAATACATAGTATAAAAGGAGCCAAATAAAAGTAGAAAAAGAGTCAGCGCATCAATTAAAATTTTAAGAAGATACCATATATTGCATATCGTCGCGTTAGTTCTAATACCGGCTATCTCATTTTTTATCAATTTTGAGTTTGGCATTGTGTCTGGTGGTAAATTTTGTGGAGAATCGAATTCCGTTGTTAGTTTAACCCTATTACCAACAGAAAACGCGTAGTTCACGATTTAGCCAACAGGGGAGATGAGAAATTAATCCGTATTTTGCTCTCCTGAAAATCTAGGGAAAATGAGATAGCAGGTGTTAGAACTAACGCGACGATATATCAGCTGGATCTGTTCATATGGGCATGATATGTGCAAAAATTAGATGATTTCGACATTTTCGAACATGGGTATTTTAATTTGCGCTACCTTAAAACCGAAATAAAGAGCATTCATTGATCAAAAATCATTTTAAAAGTAAGAAACAATAGAATTTGAAATATAGGGGTGGAAAGGGATTGACGTTTGTCAAAAGTCCCTCATTTTTTTTTTCCTTCCGTGCGTTTCTCCCGCAACCCTTTTCCAACTGTCAAACGTGTAAGAGGGTCTGTCAGACCAGGACCACTTGATCGGGTATTAAAATTCCATTACCGTGTGACGTGTAATATGCTCGGGTTTAAGTTCGTCCCCGTGAACAGGGAAAGCCGGGGTGGGGGAAGGCCATTGCTTCTGTGTAAGACAATTCTCCCACCCCATCTTTAGGCTTAGAGCTCTAACACAATTAATGCATACGGAATTAGTCGAGATTGCCCCCCTCCGCCTCTCCATCTCCCACGCTTCCCTCCGAAAATGGCAGAAAAGGTGCTCCCACTAAGACCGGCTTTTCATCCGGATTAAACGTCTCATGATTTATGTTTGTTACCTTCTTCATAATTTAAAGCCGTCTCTGTTTCTAAAATTCCACAAACAGTCAAAATGAATCGTTTCTTATTGTTTTAATAATTACATTAAGTATCTTAGTTCAATTCTGAATCAAGAGCGGTTACAAGGAAACTGAAAACGGTGCGCTTGTGTCAGCAGAGAGCCCGATTTGGAAGAAATAGTTGGAATCTAATTTGTCGTGAAGATTCAGAGATTGAAATCTAAGAATCCGTGACGATTTAGATTTTGAAATCGACGATTTGGAATGAAACCTAAAATGTCGTGTCGATTTAGGGTTAGTGACAATTTAGTTTGAATCTAATATGTCGTGACGATTCGCAGATTGAGATTTATGATTCTGTGATGATTTAGGTATTGAAATCTAAGATTTTTTGACGATTTGGATTGAAACCTAAAATGTTGTGACGATTTATGGATTAGAATCCACGATTTTATGACGATTTAGTTGGAATCTAATTTGTCGTGACGATTCACTGATTGAAACCTAAGATTCCGTGACGATTTAAGTATTGAAATCTAAGATTTCGTGACGATTTAGTTGAAATCTAAGATTTCGTGTCGAACCATAGACAAAGAAAAATGAGAAAGTTCCCGCTGTTTTTTGGTTTTTTGCCTCTCCTGTAAAATCGTGTTTTTTGACCTATCAGAACAGCTGGCACAGGCTGTGATGGACCTATCGAGTTCGGATTTTTTATAAACGACGCAGAATCGCCTAATCTAAAATTCTCCTGAAACAGATTTAAGATAAGTTGTGCCGTTTTTTTTTTTAAATAATTTTTTTAAGGCGGAAAAAATCACAAAAAAAAAATTTTTTTTGAAAGTCGTACTGTTTTCTCTTGAAGTGTTATTTCAAAAATTGTTTTCAGGAGATTTGTTGATTAGTGATTGTAGAATGTGCAGAAAAAGTTTGAAGACAATCGGATAAGAAATAGCCGAGTTAGGTGTACCTAAAGATGCCCATTTTACTAAGTAAAAAACAGCTGGGCATTCCCCCCTTAAGGTATTGTAATTCAAAATTTCTTGACGATTCTTAATATGTCGTGACGATTCAGAGATTCCAATCCAAGATTCTGTGACGATTTTGAGATTAAAATTCAGGTTTTGTGACGATTTAGTTGGAATCTAATATGTCGTGACAATTCAAAGATTGAGATCTAAAATGTCTTGACGATTAGATTAAATCTAAAATGTCGTGACGATTTAGAGATTAAAATTCAGGTTTTCTTGACGATTTAGTTGGAATCTAATATGTCGTGATGATTCAGAGATTGAGATCTAAAATGTCTTGACGATTAGATTAAAATCTAAAATGTCGTGACGATTTAGAGATTAAAATTCAGGTTTTCGTGACGATTTAGTTGGAATCTAATATGTCGTGACAATTCAGAGATTGAGATCTAAAATGTCTTGACGATTAGATTGAAATCTAAAATGTCGTGACGATTTAGAGATTAAAATTCAGGTTTTCGTGACGATTTAGTTGGAATCTTATTTGTCGTGACGATTCAGAGATTGAGATCTAAAATGTCGTGACGATTTAGATTAAAATTTAGGTTTTCGTGACGATTTAGTTTGAATCTAACATATCCTGACGATGCAGATATTGAAATCTCGTAGCGATAACTAGAGATTTAAAACGGAGATTAAAAAATTAAAGCAAAGATTAAAGATTTCGTGACGACAAAAAAAATCTTATATGTCGTGTCGATTCAGAAATAGAAATCAAAGATCCATGACGATTTAGATATCTAAGATTTCGTGACGATTAGGATTGCAACCTGAAATGTCGTGTCTACGTAAGGTATTGAAATTCAAAATTTCTTGACGATTTAGATGGAATCTAATATGTCGTGACGATTCAGAGATTTTAATCAAAGATTCCGTGACGATTTAGATATCTAAGATTTCGTCTCAATTTGGATTGAAACCTAAAATGTCTTGACAATTTAGGAATTGAAATTCAAGATTTCGTGACGATTTATTTGAAATCTAATATTTCGTGGCGATTCAGAAATCAAAATCTAAAATGTCGTGACGATTTTGAGATTGAAATCTAAGATTTCGTGACGATTTAGTTGGAATCTAATATGTCGTGACGATTCAGAGATTTAAATCCAAGATTCCGTGACGATTTAGAGATTTAAATCTAAATTTAGTGATGATTTTTTTGGAATATAAATGTCGTGACGATTCAGAGATTGAGATCTAAAATGTCTTGACGATTAGATTGAAATCTAAAATGTCGTTACGATTTAGAGATTAAAATCTCGTAACGATAACCAGAGATTTAAAACTAAAATTTCGTGATGACTCAGATATTAAAATGTTGTGTCGATTCAAAGATAAAATCTATGGTGTCGTGACGATTTAGATTGCAGTTTAAAATGCCGTTTAAATTGTGATTGGACAGCCATTTTAAAAGACACTTTTTTTATCAGGATAAAAATTTCCCTTTATAACCCGTTCTTAGGTGAATAGTGGTTGAAAATAATAAATAATTATGTATTTTGTTGTTTCAGATGTCGTGAAACGAGAAAAGACGCATGTCCGGGTCGTGAGAAAAAGGAGCCAGATTTAAGGCTGCCCTGATCGTACAACGCTATGACGTTTTTAACTTCCGACTCTTCTTCGAAGAAGGAAGTTAACCGTTTCGTCATCTTTTGATATCATTGGCCGTTTTATCTCGCCCGACGGAAGCCGGTAAGTTTCTTTTTTAATCAACCGTCATCAAATATCGATTTTTCCGGGGTCTATGTGGGGCGGCTCTGAAAGGGGGTTTGCGGGGTGGATTAACCCGTAGGCGTATTCGACCCTTCAAGTGGATAAGAAAGAAAAGACCCCACCTTAATTACGAGCGACGTTACAAAAACAACTCGACATCTCGAGTACCGGGCGAAAAGGGTTGCGGAGAAAAAGGGTTCCTCACCTGACAGAAAGAACAAAATGGAAGATAACTAATTTCTTTGTAATTATTTTTAACCCGTTACGTCTCTACAAGTGATGCAAAATAGGCTATCTATTCATTTTTTCAATTTTTGACGATAACATCAAAATCTGACGATTTGACGATAATATGAAAAAATCTGACGATAGTATACAACATCTGCGATTGACGATAATTTCAAAGTCTGACGATTTGAGGATAATATCAATGTCTGACGATTTGACGATAATATAAAAATCTAAAGAATCAGCGATCATTTAAAAATATGACGCTTTAACAATTATGTCTAAATCTGGCGATTTGAAGATGATATAAAAATCTGACGATTGGACGATAATATAAAAATTGACGATTTGACGATATTATAAACATATTGGCGACTGACGATTGGACGATAATATAAAAAATTGACGATTTGACGATATTATCATATCTGGCGATTTGACGATAATTTTGACAGCGATCATTTAAAATATGACGCTTTAACAATTATGTCTAAATCTGGCGATTTGAAGATGATATAAAATCTGACGATTGGACGATAATATAAAAATTGACGATTTGACGATATTATAAACATATCTGGCGATTTGACGATAATTTTGACATATGACGAAAATATAAAGTACTGGTTTGAAGAGCTTCCAACGAAAACTTCCTTAAAGAGAAGTAACAATATAGGAGGGGGAAGTATATTGGAGGAAATATATAGGAGGGGAAGTATAACGGAGGGGGAAGTATAAGTGAGGGGGAAGTTTAAGTGAGAGTATAAGGGAACGACTTATAACGGAAGGGGATATAAGGGAGGGAAAGTATAAAGGAGAATTTTCCATGTTTGTTTTTTCGAAAAATTTTTAAGTTTTTTTTGTCAAAAATTTTTTTTCGGGTTTTTCTTTTCTTTTTTTCTTCTTTTTTTTGAAAAATTTTAAGTTCTTTTTTTTTAAAATTTTCTAAATGTCAAGTAGAAATAATGGGCTCTTTGGCCTAGGGATTTATCTCTCGTAATGGGTAGAAGTAGGAAATTTCTCCCAACTAAAAAAATTAATAATTAAAAAGTGGCAGTATTTTTTACACTAAAAATTCTTAAAAAATATAGGAGTAATTGGTGAAAATCGGATTTACGGTTCGGCCTCAGCGAATTTTTGAAATTTAAACAGTCATATCTCCGCCATTTTTTCAAAATTCAAAAATCGCCCTCGTTACAATCTTCTTCACCGGCTAAAGAAATTTGTGTGAAATTTGGTGAAAATCGGATGAAACTGTGGCCGAAAGTGTTCCGGAAAAATGCCGGCACCACAGACAAAGTTGAGATCGGTAAAGATCAATATTCGATTTGACCCTCCGGGGTCTGGAAGACCTTCCCCAAAAACCCGACGTCGGGGTATCGCATAACTTCTTTAAGGAATTAAAATCTAAAAGACTCAACATAAAAATCTGACGGTTTGGCGATCTATAAATCTGACGATTTGGATATATAAAATCTGACGGTTTGGCGATAATATAAAAATCTGACGATTTGGCGATATATAAAAATCTGACGATTTGACGATACCTATTATAAAAATCTGACGATTTGACGAAATATAAAAGTCTGACGATTTGACGATAATATAAAAATCTGACGATTTGGCGATAATATAAAATCTGACGATTTGACGATAATATAAAAATCTGACGATTTGACGATAATACGTATAAAAATGTGACTGACGATGATTGAACGAGATTGACGAGATTGAAATCTTTGATTGTGACCATTGAACGTCGCTTGTCCATTATTAGATTGATTAGATTTAGATCTAAGATATCGTGGCGATTTATATTGGAATTAAGGATGTCGTAACGATATAACGATATTTAAATGAAATTTTAGATATCATGACGATAATTAACGATATAAAAGTCTGACGATTTGACGATAATATTTTTAAAAATCTGACGATTCGACAAATCCCTCCTTCTGGTGGCAATCTACTTCTACCTATTTCTACGTTTTCCTGCATTTTCTGGAGTTTTTCCAGATTGTAAATGATTTTTGGACTTTTTTCTGGGGTTTTTTAAAAGAAAGATCTTGGGAAAAAAATTATTTTCTCTCTTTAGGCTGTCTAAGAAAGGAAGCCTTCAAAAGATAAAGAAAATTGATGATTGATCGAAATCGGACGTTGGAAAAATTGTTTATTATTTAAAAAGAAATGTATAGAGTAAAAGTAAAGTTTTTTTTTTCCTCTCTCTTCCTGGATGTATCGAAGAGGCTAAAGTGATGTAAGGAAAAAGTACTTTTTCTGTAGTTGCGTAAAAGATTGATCGAGTTACTTTTTAAAAGAGAGGAAAAATATTTTTAAATATTTTTTTTCTTTTTTTACTACAGGCACGTGCGTCACCTGAAAAGGTTTAAACGGATTACCAAGTTTCCGCATTTCGGACTGGGGTGGACAGTAAGCTTTATAGGCTGACGGTGACTGGTAAAAGAAGGTGATGCGGTTTTGCGGGTAGGAGGCGGCCGGGCGGTAAAGCTTTATAAGTACACTCGAACTTCAAGGTGCATTTACATTCTGGTAAAAGCTTATGCTTAAATGGCCTCTCAGAAGAAAAAAGCGTCATTAAGGACCCCAACGTGCTTTTACACGCCCTAATGTTTTTTCTCACCCATAAATTATTTTTCCTGAAGATTTTATATTTTTTCCACAAATTTCTTGACCTTGTTTTTTAATGATTCTAATCATAAAAAGAGGATGGCCTTTTGTGGATTTGTAGTAACTTTTCAATCGTCACGAAATTTATTGTAGAACATTCTGCAAGCCAATCCAGTCAGGGTGGTTCAATCTAAATCGTCACAATATCTTAGATTCCAATAAAAAACTTCACTAAATGTTAATCTTAATCGTCATTAAATGTCAAATGTCGTCACATATCTTCGAATAGTCAGCAAACAATATTGAGGCGCTCCGAATACGAAGGGCGAACTCGGTTCATCGGTTCGCCCTTCGTATCGGAGCGCCTCATTTCATCGACGCTAAGATTTTAATTTAAATATCGTCACGATCTAAGATTAAAATCGTCAAGAAAAAGTCTGAAAATCGTCATGATATTTAAGATTTCATTCTAAATATCGTTACGACATCTTAAATTTCTATCTAAATCGCCACGATTTCATAGATCTATTAAATATCGTCACGTAATCTTTAAAGCTTCCGATTTTTAAATAATCGCTGCGTCTTTAGATTTTTCTATTATCGTCAAATCTTCAGATTTTTCTATCATCGTCAAATCGTCAGATTTTTATAGCGTCAAGTCGTCAGATTTTTATGTTAGCGTCAAATCGTCAGATTTTTATATTAGCGTCAAATCGTCAGATTTTTATATTAGCGTCCAATCGTCAGATTTTTCTATTATCGTCAAATCGTCAGATTTTTATATCGTCAAATCGTCAGATTTTTATATTAGCGTCAAATCGTCAGATTTTTATATTAGCGTCCAATCGTCAGATTTTTCTATTATCGTCAAATCGTCAGATTTTTTATCGTCAAATCGTCAGATTTTTCTATCATCGTCAAATCGTCAGATTTTTCTATCATCGTCAAATCGTCAGATTTTTCTATATCGTCAAGTCGTCAGATTTTTATATTAGCGTCAAATCGTCAGATTTTTATATTAGCGTCAAATCGTCAGATTTTTATATTAGCGTCCAATCTCAGATTTTTATATTAGCGTCAAATCGTCAGATGTCTGAAGTATCGTCAAATTGTCAGATGTCTAAATTATCGTCAAATCGTCAGTCACATAATCTTTAAGGCTTCCGATTTCTAAATGATCGCTAAGTCTTTAGATTTTTATATTATCGTCAAATCGTCAGATTTTTCTATTATCGTCAAATCGTCAGATTTTTCTATCATCGTCAAATCGTCAGATTTTTCTATCATCGTCAAATCGTCAGATTTTTATATTATCGTCAAGTCGTCAGATTTTTATATTAGCGTCAAATCGTCAGATTTTTATATTAGCGTCAAATCGTCAGATTTTATATTAGCGTCCAATCTTCAGATTTTTATATTAGCGTCAAATCGTCAGATGTCTGAAGTATCGTCAAATTGTCAGATGTCTAAATTATCGTCAAATCGTCAGTCACATAATCTTTAAGGCTTCCGATTTCTAAATGATCGCTAAGTCTTTAGATTTTTATATTATCGTCAAATCGTCAGATTTTTCTATTATCGTCAAATCGTCAGATTTTTTCTATTATCGTCAAATCGTCATATTTAGACATTATCGTCAAATCGTCATATTAGACATAATCGTTTTCTTTAAGCGTCATATTTAGATAGGTATTATCGTTAAAACGTCATGTTTTTAAAATGATCGCTGAGTCTTCAGATTTTAATACTTAATATCGTCAAATCGTCAGATTTTGCTATTATCGATAAAGCGTCAGATTTTTAATGATCGCTGAAGTTTTAAGATTTTTTTCTATTATCGTCAAATCGTCAGATGTTTTTCTAAAATCGTCAAATCGTCAGATGAAAAAAAAAAACTGACGTCGAGGGTATCACAATAACTTCTTTAAGGAAGTTAAAAAATTTGTCCGATGTCGAGTTCGCCCTTCGTATTCGGATCGCCTCAATTTCATTCTAAATATCGTTACGACATCCTAAATTTCAATCTTAATCGCCACAGTATCTTAGATCTAAATCCATTCAATTTAATAATCGCACGTAATCTGTAATTATCGTCCCGATAACGGCTTTCTATCGTCACATCTAGGAGTTCAATCTAAAAATAGTCGCGATTTTGATTTGAGGCGCTCCGAATACGAAGGGCGAACTCAACAAAAACGTAGTTTCGAGATATTCGCATTTTAAAGTTTTCTGTTAAGGGCGAACTCGACAGAAAAGTCACTCTCTGGAATTTTCGTGGCGAGATTTTAGAATCATCATAGAATCATAGAGAAAAGGGTTTTTTAAAAATCACCAAATCTCGAAAAGAAAAAAAAATTAAATAAAATAATGACCCTGCGGTAGCAGGGACTAAAAGGTAGATTTCTTTTCATGATTAAAATTAATATGTATAAACACAAAATATATAATTATGTTATAAAAATGATGATATAAGAAAAATTGCGCCACTGAGCCCCTAGAAAAACATCTGATAATTTTATAAATAAAATATTTAATAATTTCCCGGTATAAATTCAAATTTTTTTAAAGTTTAGCTAGTTCAATATTTGCGCCTGGCTCGTCCAAACCTGCTTTAATTAATTTTTTACATGCCCTCGCAGAGGTCTTAAAGTTTTTTTTTTGCAAAAGGACTAGGATTTCAATAGAAAATGCCAATTTTGTCTTTTAAGCCCTAAGTAAAGTAGGTGAATCGCTGGTCCGATTTCAGCCATTAACGAACTCGTCCGAGCTATTGAGATATAAGCTCTAAATACCGGATATCGTCACCCTCACATTAAAATTGCTCCAGTTATCGTGCTAATATATATATATATATATATATATATATAACTTTTCAACTGAGGATGGTTTTGGGGTCCAGGAGGTATGAAACGAAAAACGTATAGAAAATTTTTGAATCTGCGACTACTTGGTACATTACAATAGGTAGATTTTTGAAGAAAAGAAATCTACCTAAAAGGTTGAGAGTAGAGCTTTGCCGCATATCGGTTTTTACGTATTTTAAAGGGGAAAAAAGGGGAAACTCAATATAAAAATTACATGGGTGTATTCTTCAAAAGGTCTAGAATCTGAAAATGAAAAAAAAAATTTGTCCGATGTCGAGTTCGCCCTTCGTATTCGGAGCGCCTTATTTATCCTCACTAAAAGAATTTGAAAATCGTCACTGTATCTTATGATTTTATTATCGTCGCGACTCTTGTCAATCAAAATCGTCACATTAAAATCGTCTTGGCCTTTTTTTGTAATGAAAATTGTGGAGGGGGGTAAAATGGCGTCAACAGCCTTTTGTTAATGAATAGTTCTAAAATACAATGAGTACGCTAATTATTAATAACGTGGAAGGATGTTAGGGGAGGTTGGGGAGCTTTGTATTCCCCATTCAATGCTCATTGTCCTTTAGCCTCGACGGCTCAACACTTGTGTAATGAGAAAAGAAGGGTTTCGGATCAAGTTTCATGTGAATCACCCTATTGTTGAGAACACCTGTTACCCCCAGCTTTATTCCAGAGCTGAGGGAAGAAAAAATTGTCAATTTTTGCCCTAAATTGAGGTCAACCTTTCTTTTTAATATTTTAAAAACGGTAGGGGTTGACCTAAAGGGTTCAAATTGAGGAAGACAAGCGAAGATTAAGCGTCGTTTTTATGGTATGGAAGAGGACGAGCGGGTGGTGGAGCGGCTTTTCTCTACTGATTTCCCAAAGGCCGCTATAATATTCATTCCCTTCTCTTCCTCGCTCGTTCTCTTCTCCCTTCTTCACCGAACCCGTTATCATTCTTCCGCTTTTACATCCTTTCGGGGGCCGAAAAAAAAATTTTTTTTCGAGAGATCCGGCGAAATGTCTTTCCGTTAAAAATTCATTTCGTTCATTTTTCAACAGGTTTCCACTTCGTTTTTGTATTCGAAAGACAAGTTTTTATATCTCACATTTCTTATTTCAGCAATATTATTCTATGGTTTAGGATAAATATTAAAATTCATCATCTCGGTGAAAAATACGGTGAAACCTTCACTAGAATTGAGGCGCTCCGAATACGAAGGGCGAACTCGACATCGGACAAATTTTTTTTTTTTTCATTTCAGATTCTAGACCTTTTGAAGAATCCACCCATGTAATTTTTATATTGAGTTTCCCCTTTTTTCCCCTTTAAAATACGTAAAACCCGATATGCGGCAAAGCTCTACTCTCAACCTTTTTATTTAATTTTTTTTTCTTTTCGAGATTTGGTGATTTTTAAAAAACCCTTTTCTCTATGATTCTATGATGATTCTATGATGATTCTAAAATCTAAAATTCCAGAGAGTGACTTTTCTGTCGAGTTCGCCCTTAACAGAAAACTTTAAAATGCGAATATCTCGAAACTACGTTTTGTCGAGTTCGCCCTTCGTATTCGGAGCACCTCAATTTTCCTCTGTCTAAAAGTGTAAATCGGAGCAAAAACAAAGCAAAAATTCATTTTGTTCAAATTTTTATACAATAGAAAATCGGGCCATTGTTTTTTTTTCCATGTCACGTAATCATTCAAAAGTCATCTCTATTGAGAGTCGGACGTGAAGCGCTCGTCGACCCTGAAAAAAAAAATCTCCCTTGGGACGGGGCTTTAATTAGGACGAGGTAAAGCGACAAAGAATTGGTTCGAATCGATTCGTTTTCGGACGGATTAGGGAGAGAGAGAGAGAAGAGGAAAAAAAAAAGGAGTTAAAAGTCGAAGCCATTCGTCACCGTCGAAAATCGCGTTTTATCCCCCCCTCAACTCTTCCCATTCAGAAAAAGGATCCTCCGAAAACGGTCTCATTATCAAAGACAAATGTTCGAGGTTTTACCTTCGTTGTCGGAAAGTAAAAAATGTACAGAGACTAAGGCATTCACGTAAAAGCCAATTTTCTCAAGTCTTCTTATCAAAGCAACCACCCCTGATCAACAAGTAAGCTTGATTTTTTTTTTCTAAGTTTTCTGAATTTTTCTGTCAGACAACCCCATTTCTACAAGAGTTTCTGTTATTTTCGTCGATTTTTGCCCATTTTACCGTATTTTAAAAAAACAATTGCTTTTGATAGCATTTTAGGGTTCAAAACGCTTTTACACGTTTTTTAGCCTTTAACAAATTTGACGATAGTTTAACATTAAATCATTCAATGGTTGTATAAAATTCTGACGAATTGACGATTGTAGTTTACCAATCTGACGATATGTAGTTTACCAATTTGTCGATTTGTAATTTACAAATCTGACGATTTGACGATATTAGTTTACAAATCTGACGATTTGACGATATTTAGTTTACAAATCTGACGATTTGACGATATTTAGTTACAAATCTGACGATTTGACGATATTTAGTTTACAAATCTGACGATTTGACGATATTTGTTTACAAATCTGAAGATTTGACGAAAGTTTGAAAATCGACGATTCAACGATTGTATAAAAGCTGACGATTGTGCTACTGTCGACAATCTGATGATTTGACGATAATATAAAAATCTGACGATTTGACGATAATATACAAATCTAACGATTTGACGATAATACGTAAAAAATGTGACTGACGATGATTGAATTTTGATTGAATTTGACGAAGTAGTTTAAACATCTGACGATTTGACGATATGTAGTTTAAAAATCTGACGGTTTGACGATACGTAGTTTAAAAATCTGACGATTTGACGATACGAAGCTTAAAAACCTGACGATTTAACGATTGTATATAAGGTTATAAGGTGACGATATGCAGTTTAAAAATCTGACGTTTTGACGAATGTAGTTTAAAAATCTGACGATTTGACGAATGTAGTATAAACATCTGACGATTTGACGATATGTAGTTAAAGATCTGACTTTGACGAAATGTAGTTTAAAAATCTGACAATTTGACGATATTATAAAATTCGGGCAAGTTCCAAAGTAATGTCATAACATCCGTAATTCAATAAGCCGTAAACTTCAATCGTTGCTCATCAAAAAATCTGACGATTGTGCTACTGTCGAAAATCTCATGATTTGACGATATGTTCTTTAAAATCTGACGATTTGACGATATGTAGCTTATAAATCTGACGATTTGACGATAGTTGTATAAAAGCTGACGATAGAGCTACTATCGAAAATCTAATGATTTGTCGATATGTAGTTTAATAATCTGACGATTTGACGAAATGTAGTTTAATAATCTGGCGATTTGACGATAGTATGTAGTTTAAAAATCTGACCATATGTCATTTAAAAATCTGACGATATGTAATTTAAATATCTGACGATTTGACGATAATATGTAGTTTAAAAAGCTGACGATATGTCATTTAAAAATCTGACGATGTGTCATTTAAATGTCTGACGATTTGACGACAATATGAGTTTAAAAGCTGACGATATGTAATTTAAAAGCTGACGATGTGCTACTGTTGAAAATCTGACAATTTGACGATATTTAGTTAAAAAATCTGACGATTTGACGATGGTAATTTAAAAATCTGACGATTTGTCGATATGTAGTTTACAAATCTGACGATTTGACGATATGTAGTTATTAAATCTGACGATTTGACGATATGTATGTAGTTTAAAAATCTGACGATGTGTAATTTAAAAATCTGACGATATGCAATTAAAAATCTGACGATTTGACGATATGTAGTTTAAAAGCTGACGATTGTGCTACTGTTGAAAATCTGACGATTTGACGATAGTATAAAATTCTGGCAATTTCGAGGAAAGAGTGTCATAACTTCCTTAATTCAATAATCCGTAAACTTTGTAAATCTGTATAAGTTAAGAAATCTTATAAATTAAATTAAACTAAACATTCAAAATTGAAGTTTCAAAATATGTAGAGTGAGAAACTTCATACGTAGCTAGTTTAAAGTTGGGACAATTTCTGATGTAGTGCGCATGTAAATTGTATGCCCTCGGGTTTTAAGTCTCTCCAGGGCAATATTCGCGCTTAATTTCCTTTTCCTCACTTGTTTTCATTTTCTCTTCCCCTTTCGCTTCTTGTTTATGCTTCTGAAAAGGTATGGAATACTTAATTAAAAGCGAATATTCTTAAAGGAAAAAATAGTTGAGCCAATTTAGAGAAAAAAAGGTAGAAGAATTACCTGGTTGTAAACATTGGAGGCTAATGTGCTTGTATTGCCCGGGGGTGGTTTTCTTTCGGGTTTGGACCTTCGCCAACCCCCCAAAAGGGTCTAAAGGGCCGGGGGTAAAAGGGAAAAAGGGCTATTACACTGTAGCCCTTTTCAATACGCTGTTTTGAAAAGAAGCCAGCCCTAATACAACTATATAATTTCATTATTTCACAAGATTTCAAAGACATAAATTTGTCTTTTCTAAAAATTTGTCTTTCTTTTCTTTTCTTTTTAAAACCCTTTGGGAATATTCTGAAATCTTCTTGTCTTGAAATCGTTGCTCCTAAGAATGGAGAGAGGAGAAAAAAAGAAGAAAATAATGGAACGAAGTCAAGGGAAGCCTAACAACAGAAAAAATGGCGTAATCTTTGCTAAAAGCATTCCCTTAGAAATCCGACGAAATAAAACTGAAGGAAAAATTTTTTTTTACTCGATTATTGAATTAAAATGGTTCTTTTTGCAGAAAGTTTTAAATAGAGAGTTCGAGACGTTTAGGTACACGCCTACGTCATGCGTGATGATTGAGATACATGCATACGTCATACGTGACGTTTAAGATGCCTTCAGGTTTCAAAAGTGAAAGGTTATTAGCCCGTTTTTTATCCTTTCTACGTTGTAAGGATGTATAGATGGGCATATTTAGATGACTTGGCGATATGTACCTAGTTTAAAAATCTGACGATATGTAGTTTAAAAAATCTGACGATATGGAGTTTAAAAATCTGACGATATGCAGTTTAAAAATCTGACGATATGCAGTTTAAAAATCTTACGATATGCAGTTTAAAATCTGACAATATGTTATTTAAAAATCTGACGATATGTAGTTTAAACAATCTGACGATATTACGATATGTAGTTTAAAAATCTGACGATATGTAACTTAAAAATCTGACGATTTGACCATTTGTGGTTTAAAAATCTGACGATATGCTCGTACATTTTAAAAAATCTGACGATTTCACGACATGCAGTTTACAAATCACGTATGTAGTTTAAAAATCTGACGGTATGTAGTTAAAAATCTGACGATATGCAATTTAAAATCTGACGATTTGACGATATGCAATTTAAAAATCTGACGATTTGACGATATGTACCTGGTTAAAAATCTGATGATTGACGCTAGTGTAAAATTCTGGCAAGTTCGCGGAAAGTAGTGTTAGGGATGTACAGATGGGCCGATTTAGATCTGCTGGATGTAATAGTTTTGGTCATCAAGTTGGGATATGTAGTTTAAAAAATCTGACGATTTGACGATATGTAATTTAAAAATCTGACAATTTGACGATATGTAGTTAAATTCTTTTGAAAAGCTTCATGATTTGAACGCGGAAGTTATTTTCCTAAGTAAAAAGAAAATTTCAATGCAACGACCACCAGAGCGAGATATCCAAACTGATTACCAAAAACTATTGCATCCAGCTGATCTAAATCTGATCTAAAAATCTGACAATATGTGGTTTAAAAATCTGACGATTTGTATTTTAAAAATCTGACGATTTTACGACTTGAAGTTTAAAAATCTGACGATATGTAATTTAAAATCTGACGATTTGACGATATGTAATTTAAAAATCTGACGATATGTAATTTAAAAATCTGACGATTGACGATATGTAATTTAAAAATCTGACGATTTGACGATAGTGTAAAATTCTGGCAAGTTCGCGGAAAGTAGTGTGTAGGGATGTACAGATGGGCAGATTTAGATCAGCTGGATGCAATAGTTTTGGTCATCAAGTTTGGATATTGCTCTGGAGGTCGTTGCATTGAAATTTTCTTTTTACTTAGGAAAATAAACTTCCGCGTTTCAAATCATGAAGCTTTTCAAAAGAATTTAATCCATTGATTAGGTTTTTTTAAAAAAGAATTTTTAAAAACTCCACCATTAAGGTAGTCTCTAATTGGATACATTTGCATACAACCGCAAGCCTCTAAAAATTAATTATGGAGCCAGGCTTAGAAAATTAGTTCCCTGAGTAAAACAGGGCGTTTTAGCAATTCCCCACCCGGCCATCTACGTGAATGCCTAATTTTGATGCATTCGCGTGCATGCATAATTTCTACAGGCGGAGAGACATCTGCGGCTTTTTAAATGTTAATGTCTCTAACTCTTTGTCCGACTTAAGGTCATCTCGGGAAAGGTTACACTCACAAATAAAAGGGGGTCCGACGTCATAAATCAACAGTAGGAGGTTCATTCAAGTTAAGGCTTTAGTCGTTTATGTCTGCCGTTGACAGGGATCCCATTACAGTTCGGATTCAGAAAAAGGAACAAAATAACCCGATGGGAGATCCAAATAAGCAATTACGATTTTTTTAAAAACAAACATATGCTCTAAAAGTTATGAGGAGAAAATAACGAGCGTTGAAGTTCAAATAAGGCCATTATTTCGGGTCCGGCCTTCTTCAGAAAAAACGACACATCATTAAAACTTTTCATTGAGCTTTTTTTTCGATACATAAATTGTTTATTTTCTAGTTAACTCTTCCCTAAAAAACGCTTACATTCAAAATGTGTGTTTCTCGACGAAAAAGGCCAGAAGTATGGTAAAATTGGGGTTTTTGGCTTTCAACTGGTGGCAGCGGTGTAAAATTTACATAAAAAATGTTAGGTTCTATTCTCCAAGGTGTTGGATTAAATAAATCTGCAAAAAGTCCTTAAAAATGGGCCTTTCTCGGCCAGATATAAGAAATTTCTGAAAAAGTAGGGTGAAAATGGTGGTTTTTTTCGCCAAATACCCAGGAAATTCTAGCCAAAATTTTTTTCTAGATTCTCCTAGGCACTCCATTAAAAAAGCGCTAAAATTTCGTAAAATTTGCTTTTTTAGCCTAAAGGTCGATGAAAACGCCGAAAAATGTGGTAAAAATGGTGTTTTTGGCTAAAAACTTCTCATAGAGGCTCTCAACTGGTGGCAGCGGGGATATGTATAAAATGTTGGGTTCCACTCTCCAAAGTGCTACATTATAAATTTGCTAAAAGTCCTTAAAGATTTGCGTTTTTCGTCCACATATCGTAAGAAATTGCTGAAAAGTTGGGTGAAAACTGTGATTTTTTTGCGCCAAATACCCAGGAAATTCTAGCCGAAATTGGCTAGAATGTTGGGTTTCTTTTTTCTACTCCATTAAAAAAAGAGCTAAAAATACGTAAAATTTGCTTTTCTAGCCTAAAGGTCGAGGAAAACGCCCAAAAATGATGTAAAATGGTGTTTTCGGGCCATAAAAACTCCTCCTAGAGGCTTTCATCTGGTGGCAGCGGTAAAAATTACTTTTTAAAAATGTTGGGTTCCATTCTCCAAGGAGTTAGATTGTTTAATCTGCTAAAAGTCCTCAAAAATGGGTCTTTCTCGCCCAGATATAAGAAATTTCTGAAAATTTGGGTGAAAATGGAGTTCATTTTTCGCCAAATACAAAGGAAATCCTAGCCAAAATTTTTATCTAGAATGTTGGGTATCTTCCTCTAGGTACTCCATTCAAAAAAGCGCTAAAAAGTACGTAAAATTTGCTTTTCTTAGCCTAAAGGTCGAAGAAAACGCCCAAAAATGATGTAAAATGGTGTTTTCTGGCCATAAAAATCCTCCTAAAGGCTTTCAACTGGTGGCAGCGGTAAAAATTTCTTTATAAAAATGTTGGGTTCCATTTTCCAAGGTGTTAGATTAAATAAATCTGCTAAAAGTCCTTAAAAATGGGTTCCTTTCTTTTAGGATATTTAGAAAATTTGGAAAATTTTTTTACTACAAGCTTACGGGTTTGTTGCAGCCCAAATAGCACCAAATGTACAAAATAAAAATAGCCTGAAAGTGTGTTTTTTGGCCTAAAATCTGCATGTTCGGGCAAGTTCTCCATAAAAATACAGGGTTCCATTATGTTAGTTATACGTTCTATTTTGCCGCCATCCGCGGAATCCGCGGAATTTCACGGAACTAATTTTTTTAATGTTTGGTCTATGGTTCCACAGCCTTCTTTTTTTTTCGCGCCTTTTTGTTCTCGAGGGAGCACAATTATTTTCCAAGATACTGCCTCAAACTAGCTTTTATCTCGTTAAGCTGTTTGTAAACCTTTTTATCAGAGAACACAGAAAAAAAGGAAATTTTTGTACAAAAAAATACTGAAGAAGTCTGGTCTCTGTGCTTTTTTTTATTTAGCCCGAGGGCGTGATCGAATTAAATTTTCAATCAGGCCACGTCCGGTCAATAGCGAAAGAGAGGAAGCCAATTGACTCTGCATCTGGATAAAACTCGGGGGCTGACGGCCTCTTTGTCTCTGCTCGGACTCGAATTGACATGTAAACGAATCAAGGGGCCTCAGATAAGATTCAGCGGCGGGGGCGGGACGTTCATCCCCTTCCGTAATTGCCCTTCAAAATTGGCTTAGGAAGACTCCCGTGTGTGTTGATGCTAAATGCATATTGGGTTTCTCTTCACGCTATCCTCCCTTCGAGCCTTTTCCTTTGTAATTATTAACCCCTTTTGTTCCTTTGAATTTGGACGTTTGTTTACCCTGACTTTGCATGTTGACAGACCTAAAGGGAGGCCTTAACTATCAAACAAAACCCTTTTCTCATCCCTTTTGTTGACTTATGGATAATTTTTTTAGAGAGAGACAAAATTACATCATCAGGAGTCTTTTTTGAAGGTGGACGTCAGGATTAGGGTGGTAAAAAAAAGGTGCAGTAGCAAGTAGCCACCTGACCTTTTCAGCAGAGACATCTCTCCCAAATATATTTCTGAATAATCTCAGGTGAAAGCCCACCCACAATAGCGAAAGAAAAAAACTTGTAGGACATAAACGCGGGTAGTTCGCCACGCGACAAATTACCCTCAATCCACTCAGTGTGATTCCGACGAAACGCACTTGGGGACAACGCCAGGTTAGAAAAAAAAACATTCCCCAGCTTTTAGGGCTATTGCAGAAAGCACGTAATTGAGCACTTAGCTAACAGTGTGAAAAGGACCAATCCTAAAAAGCTTTTATTTCTGTAAAATTTTCAAAGTTTTTTTCCCACTCCCACTCCTTTTTACAAGATAGTTGTTGATTAAAGGAACACTTCATTACACTTGTTAATTGCTTTAAATCTCACCAAACAGCTTCGCCCTTTGCTTTAATTATCTCTCCCTTCTATATCTTTTTTTTTATCTTCCCTACCTTTTTCCTTCGTCCTTATTTTGGGCTTTAATTAAATGTTGCCCGGAGGACTGATAGGTATTAACAGAATACCGTTCTTTTATTTACAATCGGTTTCTTTTATGAAGTCTAAAAATTTTCTAGAGAGTTTAAATACAAAGAGCAAAAAAAAGCTTTTGTTGTCGGAAAAATAAAGGGTAGAAAACAAGGAAGCTGATTAAATCTTGTCCGGTTTCACCGGAAATGTAGGATGAGGTGCATCCCCTTAGTGACGTGTGGAAACCGCGTCACCCACTTTGTCCCCACCTAGTAGATGATCGTACTGATCTGCCTCTGCCTCAATGCTTTTGAAGGAACCATAGATGTCGTACTGATCTGCTGTGATCTCCCGGAGAAGTGATAGCCTGGGCTGTCCCAGGAACCACGTCTATCCTTGAACTCTCTTTGGCAACCTCCTCTGCCCTCAATGCTTCTCGAGGGGGAGATGATACTGATCTGCCTGTGATCTCCTCGGAGAAATGATAGCCTGGGGCTGTCCCCAGGAACCGCCTACCTTGGACTCCGCTCTTGGCGACCACCTGCCTCAATGCTTCTCGAGGGGGTAGATGATCGTACTGATCTGCCTGCGATCCCCGGCGAAATGATTGCCTGGGGCTGTCCCAGGACCACGTCTATCCTTGGACTCCGCTCCTTGGCGACCTCTGCCCTCAATGCTTCTTGAGGTCGATGATCGTACTGATCTGCCTGTGATCTCCCCGGAAAAAACCATAGCCTGGGGCTGTCCCAGGAACCACGCCTATCCTCGGACTCTGCTCCTTGGCAACCTCCTCTGCCCTCAATGCTTCTCGAGGGGGTAGATGATCGTACTGATCTGCCTCTGCCCTCAATGCTTTCGAAGGGAACCATAGATGATCGTACTGATCGCTGTGATCTCCCCGGAGAATGATAGCCTGGGGCTGTCCCCAGGAACCACGCCTACCTTGGACTCCGCTCTTGGCGACCCTTGCCTTCAATGCTTCTCGAGGGGGTAGATGATCGTACTGATCTGCCTGCGATCTCCCGGAGAAATGATGCCTGGGGCTGTCCCCAGGACCACGTCTATCCTTG
Organism: Orius insidiosus; assembly: GCA_014119065.1. Classification (NCBI taxonomy): domain Eukaryota; kingdom Metazoa; phylum Arthropoda; class Insecta; order Hemiptera; family Anthocoridae; genus Orius; species Orius insidiosus. The sequence continues at coordinate 33,077 of JACGAQ010002782.1, forward strand.
GACTCCGCTCCTTGGCGACTCCTTGCCTCAATGCTTCTCGAGGGGGTAGATGATCGTACTGATCTGCCTGTGATCTCCCCAAACCATAGCCTAGGGCTGTCCCAGGAACCACGTCTATCCTTGGACTCCGCTCTTTGGCGACCTCCTCTGCCTCAATGCTTTCGAGGGGGGTAGATGATCGTACTGATCTGCCTGCGATCCCCGGAGAAATGATAGCCTGGGGCTGTCCCCGGAACCACGTCTATCCTTGGACTCCGCTCTTGGCGACCCCTCTGCCCTCAATGATTCTCGGGGGTAGATGATAGTATGATCTGCCTGTGATCTCCCGGAGAAATGATAGCCTGGGGCTGTCCCCAGGAACCGCTATCCTTGGACTCCGCTCTTTGGCGACCTCCTTGCCATCAATGCTTCTCGGGTTAGATGATCGTTCTGATCTGCCTGTGATCTCCCGGAGAAATGATAGCCTGGGGCTGTCCCAGGAACCACGTCTATCCTTGGACTCCGCTCTTGGCGACCTCCTCTGCCTCAATGCTTTGGGGGTAGATGATCGTACTGATCTGCTGGGATCTCCCTGGAGAAATGATAGCCTGGGGCCCCCAGAACCCGCTATCCTTAGACCCCGTCCTTGGCGACCGCTTGTGCCTGTCCTGCGTCCTCCATCCTTCATGGTTGCATTCGTGATGGTTGTGGCTTGAAAATATATGGAAGCCGCGGCCTACCAAGCAGAGCAGTTGCCTTCCTTGCTCTTTAGGAGCTGACCAGACCCTACGTCTGCGTCTAAGTTGGCGGCTTTGTCAGCCTTCGATCTGCCTTCAAGGGCCAAGAGGGGACAGCCCCTTGTTGAACTACCTCATGCTTGTCGGACCGGTGATACCAAGGAGAGCGGGCACGGTCCGCCTTCTCGTCTATGCTTTTGAGGAGCACCCTGGATGATCGCATGTTATAAGTACGCTTACTACAGGAATCCAATTGACAATTTTCATAAAAATTTAGATTATTTAAATTTTCTGACACTAATGAAACGTATTTGGGGAAAATTAATTCATTAAGAGGATGTAATTAAATTCCATTTGTGAATCCCTTGAGAGTAATACGAAGAGCGGGTAAATTTCATTTGCGAGGTATCACAATGTGAATTTTAATTTTAATAAACAATTAACGCGAAGTATCTTTAATTTGAGTAAACGAGCCTCAATTGACGTCGAGAACGCTGTCGGAATAAAGAAACGGTTTAAAATTACGATGAAAAATGTCGATGTGCGCCTTGTTTTAAATAAACATTCGGAAAACGTAACTTAATTTAAAATTTAAACATTCCGAAGAGAAAGGGGGGGAGATGAAAGGGAACATGAACCGCGCTAAATGCAAATTTGACCCGCCCACTCGCTCCATTTGACGCCCTCTGGGCTAATGCCTCTAATGCAGTTTGCATCAAACCGTACAGAAGAGAGAGAATGAAACGTTTTACACTTGTGTACATGAAAATTAATGTCAATTTTCCACCCTCCGAATTTTTTTTCGCCCTACCGGGGTAGATAAGGGAGCCCCCCGGATATAGAATAGGAGAGTTGAAGGGTACGGAAGTTATTCAAAGCTCCGGCTAAGCATATTTATGAAGGTACGAACTTTACCTGACCAAAACTTACCCTTATCGCTATTCCTTCCTCGACTTTCAACGATTATCAGTTTATATCGATTGTTCCGAATCGATTCTTAGACGCTTTTATGTTTCTAAAAGCCATGACGAGTGATTGGCAAACAGAAAAGTATTGCGGTCGAGCTTAAGTGGCGTTTCGGTTTTCCCCCTTTTAAACATCGGTTTGTGAAGAGGAATGTCCGGCTAATGTGCTTCTAGCGCATGGGATTTTCACCCCAGGCCCACCGCTCTTATGTATCACTTACCTTCTCCTGCTCTCCTCTCCAACCCGAACATTTATATACGTTGAGTCCAACACATTTACATTCCCCTCCCCCTCTAACACTATTATTTCCATAAATATCCCTTGTCATATAAATCACCCGAGTATGTATACATATATATAAATTTTCCAAGGGGCCCAAATATTTCACACCCCTCAGTTTCTCTGAATGGATTTTTGATGCGTAAAAAAAAAAATTAAGGATGCTAAACCCGCACAACTCCCAGGAATCTCAGAACTGTATATCTTTACGCCTTTTCTTATTATATATTAAAAAATAATTTTTAATTAATAAGTTAGCGGAAAATAGCGGAAAATTTTTCGAAAAAATACTCGGATAATTAAAAAAAAATACTTCCCCCTTACTCCCCCCTTTTACACTTCCCTTCCCTTATACTTCCCCTCTTATACTGTTATACTCCCCCCTCCGTTGTACGTCCTCCTTTATACTTCCCCCTCCTATATGTTACTTCTCTTTAAGGAAGTTTTCGTTGGAAGCTCTTCAAACCAGTACTTCCCTTTAAAATTGCGCCTTCTTTATGAAGAAAAATAAATTGGAATTTATTTTTTAAATTCAGAGGGAAATATAAATAAAATAGACCGCTAAGGAGGTAAAGGAAACCCCACCTGGGATTTAATTGTGTTCTCCCTCTTGGGAGGAGGACCAAACTAATTTATTGCGACTCATTTAGTTTAATCTTGGAGGAAAGAGGGGGACGAATGAGAATTCGAACCGTGATGAGAGAGGAAAAAAAAAGGGCGAAGGGGAACTGTTTTTCTAAAAGAAACGTTAATATAGGTTATGTTCCGTCATTTGAAGGCGTTTTTAACGTCTGGGGCCCTCAGAGTCTTCAGAAGTTCAAGAAACCAAAATCAAAGTTGGCCAACCTGATGCAGAATAGACAAAAAAACGGACGTAACTGTCAGAAAATCTGAAAGAAAACTTGAAAAAGAGGCAGAACTCCTTATTAAAAGGACTTCGATTAAAAACGAGGCTTAACTTATAAAAATATGGAAAAATCAGGTGAGATGACTGGGAGTTGACCGAATTTCAAAGCGGCATGTTGTGGGAAACGGGTAAAAACCTGGTAAAAAAAGATGTTTGATTAAACTGGTGTTTCTACACCAGAAAATCGATGAAAACGACCAAAAACCTGGTAAAAAAGATGTTTAACGTCTAATAGCCTGAAAAAAAACGGTTTCTAGATCAGAGATCGAAGTAAATGACCGAATTCCGGTAAAAAAGATGTTAAACGCCCGGACATTTGATTAAAACTGGTGTTTCTACACCAGAAAATCGAAAAACGACCAAACCTGCTAAAAAAGATGTTTTAACGTCTAATAGACTGAAAAAAACGGTTTTTTCTTGATCAGAAAATCCAAGAAAATGACCAAATTTCGGTAAAAAAGATGTTGATTAAACTGGTGTCTGGTTTGGTTTGGTTTGGTTTGTCTGGTGTAAAAACACTAGAAAATCGATGAAACTAACCCCAAACCTGGTAAAAAAGATGTTTAACGTCTAATAGACTGAAAAAAATGGTCTTTCTAGATCAGAAAATCGAAGAAAATGACCAAATCATGGTTAATAAGATGTTAAACGCCCGGACGTTTGATAAAACTGGTGTATTTACACCGGAAAATCGATGAAAACGACCGTAAACCTGTTAAAAAAGATGTTTAACGTCTAATAGACAGAAAAAAAACTGGTTTTTTCTAGATCAGAGAATCGAAGTAAATGACCAAATTCCGGTTAAAAAAGATGTTAAACGCCCGGACTTTTGATTAAACTGGTGTTTCTACACCAGAAAATCGACGAAACGACCCTAAACCTGGTAAAAAAAGATTTTAACGTTAATAGACAGAAAAAAAACTGGTGTTCTACACCAGAAAATCGACGAAAACGACCCTAAACCTGGTTTAAAAAAGATGTTTAACGTCTAATAGACCGAAAGAACTGGTGTTTCTACACCAAAAATCGACGAAAACGACCTAAACCTGGTAAAAA
>JACGAQ010002783.1:0-36997 GCA_014119065.1 Orius insidiosus
TAAATATCATCGCCCACATTAAATGGAGGCACTTTCCGTCTTAACGGAAGAATTTCAATATGTAATTACAGTGAATGATTCGACCTTTCTAGGGGCAAAGTGCGAATCGGAGTCATCAATTATTTCGCTCCCGGGCGTCGAGTGCGGCAAGTCCTTTTGTCGACCAAAAAAGGATAAATTACAGGAATCCCGATAATCTCGAATTCTTCGCGGGGAAAAAAATCGTGTCTAACGAAAAAAAGAACAAGTTTTAAGCGTTATTTTAATGCAAAAACCCTTCTTTTTTTCCAGGAAATAAAAAAAAATCTCACAATGAGAGGAAGGGTTGCGTAACAATAGGAGCGACTTAAGGTTGGGGGTGGGGTCACGACCCCGCGTGGGAAAAAGGGTTCTGGACCTGGATCAGGTTACCAGAAAGATCGACCTCCGTTTGGATTGATTTACATATTGGGTTTAGGCGTTGTAGGAGGGGAAAGGTTTCTTTTTAAGATCAAAAATTTATGCAGGAAAACATCATTTTAATAAAAATTGAAAATCAAGGTAAAAAAATAGAAAGTCTTTGCCCAGCCACAAGAAAAGAGCGTTAACAACCCTTTCTCCATAATATTGAAAAATAATTTTTTCAACAAATTCTATTTAACATGGAGTAGTGAAGATCGGACCGAATGGCCAACGGAAATAAACCTTTTAAAAAATTTGGTTTTTGAAAATCTGAGCTTCAGACAAACAGATCTCGCCATTTTTGCGAATTTCGAAAAAAAAGTACTAGTTTGAAGAGCTTCCGACCAAAACTTCCTACTTAGAGAGGAACTACAATAGGGGGAAGTATAAAGGAGGGAAAGTTCAAGGAGGGGGAAGTATAAAGGGGGGAATATAATTTCAAGCATTTAGACGAATTTTCAATGTTTTTTTATTTTGAAAATTTCAGTTTTCTTTTTTTATTTATTTTTTAAAAACTTTAAAGTTTTTTTTTCAATTTTTTTCGTCACTTTTTTAAGGTTTTTTCGATTTTTTTTAAATTTACAGTTTTCTTCTCTTCTCTCTCTCCTCCCCCCCTCTTTTTTTTTTTTTTTTAATTTTTAAGTGTTTTTTTTTTTGGTAAGTGCTGAGGTAGAAATAATGGGCTCTTTGCCCTAAGGATTTGCCTCTCGTAACGGGTGGAAGTACGAAATATCTCCCTACTAAAATGATATTTAAAAAATGAACACCAAAAATTCGTAAAAATAGTTTTTGGTGAAAATTTGGTGAAAATCGGACCAACGGCCTCAGCGCAGTTTTTAAAATATCAAACGTGCATATCTCCGCTATTTTTTCGAAATTCAAAAATCGCAGACGATAATTTCTTGTTCAACTATTCAGAAAGGTTCGTAAAGTGTTCCGGAAAAAAATGCTACGGCCGGCCGGCCGGAACCACAGACAAAGTTGAGATCGGTATCGAATTTTACCCTCCGGGGCATGAAGACCCTTCCCCAAAAACCCGACGTGGAGGGTATCACAATAACTTTTTAAGGAAGTTAATTTATTGTCTTAGACAAAATAAAATACTGGAGTCTCTTTAAGAAGATCCTCTCCCTAAAACCATACTAGGAGGTTAATACCATAACTTCTTTTTAGGAAAGTTAAAATACAGAATCTCCTTATTTAAATACTGGAAGTGTGGAGGGGAAATTGTTAAAAAACGTGCAAAAAAATAAAAAAATTATTATCTAAAAAGGCAGGTGGCTCTGTTTAAAGATGCGAGATTAAGACATCTCAGAAACCGCGCGATGTCAACCCACGTGGGCGCGTTCAACAAGACCGCAGCGGGGAATTTAAAACCTCAGAGTAGTAAAATATAGGAGGGAATATTATCCTCTTGGATAAAGAGGTTGAAAGGGGATTGACGCTGTTTACGAGGTCGTCTCCATGCAGATGACCCGGTCGCTCGCGGAACGAGCCTTCTTTTTCCCTTCCCCGGCATTTTTTTATTTTTCTCGCCTTTTTAACTTTTTTATCTTCAGAGACGTTTTTATTTATACCGGTACGGAGATATTTATCGAAGCCAGTTATTAACTCGCAGGCCTTCGTTATCGCCAATTTTAACTTAGTCGCTCGAGTTACGATTTTCTCGCTACTTTTTTTATACATGAAATAAATCCATATCAGGCATGTAATAGCTTTATACCTTAAATAGCTTCGAGATTTTAAAACTTTGATTTTACGCTACAAATACGTCCAGAAGATTTAAACAAGATTTGCGCCATTTTTGAAAAAAAAAAAAAATTTCTCGCTTTCTCTACTGCAGATTTCAGAGACAAAATTAGCTTCGACTTTCCCAGTAAAAAAAGTCTTTTCAGGACCAATTTACACGATACATTGAGGTTTCTCTAATTTGAAACTCATGTTAGAAAATTTGTTTTAGGAAACAAATTGTATGAGTAGATTTAGAAGAAAAAAAATTATTTTAAATTAAAGGTTGGCACACTGTCTAAAGTTGGCTAGCAAAACTCTATCCACAAGAATCTTTTTATCTTTCTCATATAGAAGTTATTGTATTACCTTCATGTTCGGTTTTTTTAAGAGAGGGTATTCTAGACCCCATAAGGAATTTACTGTCCTTACTTCTAAACTTAAATTTTTGTAAAAATCGTTCAAAATTTTAAATCACGTTGATCCTGTTTTCGGTGTGGCCAGAAGGTCCGCTCAGTCGAGCGTATTTCCTCTGATCTAACGAAGATTACGAAGGTTAATTGGGAGAAGAAGAAAAAAAAAAGAAGGTGAAGTCTCACATTTTTATATTAATTACACCACCATTGTCTTCATTAGCGCGGAGGGTCCGCTGTACAAAAAGAAAAACGCACGACTCGGCATACCTTGATTGTAATAACTTCTCCTTTTTCTCAAGCCTCACAGAAAATTTACAGTTGGTCTCATTTCATAATTGACATTATTAAATTAATTTTTTCAAATAAAAAAAAGCATTGTTTTTAACAAATTATGTTTGTTTTCCGCGGACAAAGAGGGTCGCTTGTGAATTCAGGACGACATCGTCTGCCCAACTTCCTCACACATACCTTGAATTCTAATCGGGCAGAGAATAAATTTTGAAAGAGAGAAAAAAAAATCTTTTCCTGGAACAGAAGCCCAAGGAAGGACAATCTCGTTTAGGACTTCTCTACAAATGAGCGGAAACGCTTTACACAATTTAAAAGAAAGTATTGGACTGGATTTTGTCCATCCCTTTTAAATTGAATGTCCATACCCTTAAATTGAATTTAAGTCTTTTTCTTTAACTAAAAACGTAGATGTTTTTCAGAAATCATGAAACTAAAATTCCCAAAAAATCGAGGGAAACCTCCTTAAAACTGGGGGTTTTAGACGAGAAGACCAAAAAAATGTGAAAAAAAATGTAGTTTATCTTCATATCCAGCTAAAGACTAATCGGATCAAAAAATAATGAAAAATCACCCAAAAAAACCGTGTAAACTCAATAAATGGATGAAAAGAGTCTCTCCTATAACCCACGCAAAAAAAAAAAAAAAAAAATCGTGGGAAACATCCTAAAAGTATATATTAGGGGTACAAAATGAAACTCAACCACAGGGTAATTTGAATTTTGTAGATTTTAGCCGAGTTTCATTTTGTACACCTAGTAGCTCATTTTTTCAAAATTTTATCATTTTAGGCGTTAAAGACATCAAAAGTTGACCTTATCCGTGTAAGAAGGTTATTGAAGTATAACCATTAAGAAGGTTAATTTTTAAAGGCTTGTAAATCGTAAACCGTTACAGATATTGAAAAAATGCACTAAATAAAATCTGTTGGGAATTTAATTCTCTTTAATTTTTATTCTATTCATTTTTTCTCTAGGACGCACTGTTTTCAAGATAAATTTATTTTAAAAAAATTATTTTCCGAAAATGGTGCATCCTAGAAAAAAATAATTAAGTGCAAATTTATAGAGAATTAAATTTCCTACAAGTTTTATTTATTAGGTGTACAAAATGAAACTCAGTCACAGGGTAAATTTGAATTTTGTAGATTTTAGCCGAGTTTCATTTTGTACACCTAATACAATTAAAATTTGAGGCGAGAAAAATGTTCAAAAATGAGGTTTTCTAGAACGAAAAACTATAGAAACGTCCAAAACAGGATAAAAGCAGGGTTCGGCCCAGAATAGATTTTAAAAAAGTTTTTCAAAGGAGGAAAAATGAACATTTTCGCATCCACAAAACAAGCGGACATTTCTCCCTAGAAACGATTTTCTCCCCCAAACAACTAACAAGATCTCATTTTTGTGACAGACCCCTCAACTTAAAATCGTTCACAGAGGGCAATAAAATAGCTTTTCTTTGAGAAATTAAAAGCCAAAAGATTGAAATCATTATTAATATATTTTATTCACTGTTTAAATATTATTTCCGCCTTATTGAGTCTATACTGATGCCTACACAAAAAGATGTTATCTCATGACATTGACACTCCTCAAAAGCAGAAGAAAAGAGAAAAAAAAAACGATAATTATAAAATAATCCGAACACCTGTTGATGTAGCGCTAAATATGGCTCCTTGACCTTCTAGGTTATAAAACACCTCCGTGGTTTATAAGAAAAATAAATAAAAAACGTTTTTTACCTTCATAAGATCACATAAAGCACTTTCGTTCACGCACTTCTTTTAAATTTAAAATTCCTAGAATATTGGTTTGCGAAGAAATTCCATGTGGGCTTTAGAAAAATGGTTTTTCCACGTAATAGGGTTGAAGGGGCGCCTGGGAAATAATAACCGAAAAAAAAGTAGGGGGTTAATCCGAAAAGAGACTTTTGCCGTACCTGGAAGATGAGAGGAGAGAAGTAAAACCGACAGCGGACTAAAAAGGACTAAAAAGACTTTTGAAGACAACCCCTTGACCAAACGCTAAAGAGGGTAGCCCTCCGACCGTTATTCTCCTCACCCTCGCCGCCCTCGAAATCCATTGGGTGACTGACCGGTTCCGTAAACTTACCTGTCAACAGAAAAAAAACCGAGGAGGAGGGAAAAAAAAATTAAAATCTCATAAACCAGTTTTGATAAAAATGACTGAAATTTTTATAGAAATCTATTGTGAATGTGTCATCGCAGGAAATTATACATACAAAAACGGTTAAAAGGATAAAGGAGAATAAAATGCCTTTAAAAGTCCTTCTAGCATTAAAAATTACTCTTTAAAAAATTGTTAATGTTTTTCCAAGTGTTTAAAGGGAAACTTCAGTGTTTACGGCGTGTGGAGGGTTCGTGAAGGAGAAAAATGAGCAATCCCTTTTGTGCAAAAATACTGAAACCGATGGTTTGCCTTGGCTCACAAAAAATTCTCAAAACCTCTCAAAAAATGCCATTAAAACCAAAATTACGGCTGAGAACCCGGATTTACAAAAAACCGGATCAGAAAGTTTAAAATTTTTAAATCCTCCGTTAAAATCCGTGGGGGAAGTTGTCAAGTCGTAACCTTCGTTTAAAAAAAATCGGGACAAACATTCGTTTAAGGTAAATCACGTTTATTTTCGCGTTTTATGAGGAAGTCTTCGGGTATAATCGTCTTTGACATAAACGTCAATTAAAGCTTATCGAGGATGGATATGGAGCTTTGAAAATTGGTTTCGTGACAGCCTTGGCTAGACATATCGGCCGAACGTGATCCTTACCAATGCCGTCGGCCTCTTTATTCGCCTCCGTATAAATCGTAAATTTCAGGTCGAAAAAAATTTTTTAGCATCCAGAAAAAGTAAACCAATTCGTCTGTTCGGGCCACACGAAACGGCGAGAGCCAACCGAAATCTCCCAACTACCGAAATTTTCAACCGAGTTTGTTCAAAAGCGGCGGTGAAATGTAGGCACAGGCAAACATATCTATAAAGATTAATTTTCCTTTGAGATCTGGAGCACTCTCTCTCCTAAAATCCGGATAAGGAGAGCAATACAAAAGCATCTCTTTGGGAAAAAAAAAGGTTTATATATTTTTTTTATTGATTTGAAAATTAGAATGTTAGAAAAGGTTTATGATATATTTTTTTACGCTTGGTTGCACTAAAAAACAATTTTTGATATTTTATTTAAAGACTTTTTTTTATGTTGCAATTATTTTTGACGTAAGAGAGGTTTTATAATAAAAATATGTCAAACGGTTGTTTTGAAATGGCTTAATTGTGGTTTGGATAGGCGGTTTTTATGTAGGATTTATGCCTCATAATAACTAATCGTGATTTCGCCCTTAACGATTCCGCTACTTAATATGCGGGCTGTCCAAATCATCGAGCGATAAATCGAGCGTAACTCAATTAGTTCCGAAGAATCTCGTTTCTAAGGAAATCAGGGCGTTTTTGGGGTTCAAAGAACACATTAAAAAAGGTAAGCGTTGAGATGTTAAATAGGCCCCCTATGATATTAGACAGGCGAAGACAAATCACGTCGGATTAGTGGGCTCGTCTTTTTTTTTCCTTTCTATTCCTTTTTTATTCAATTACCTCCATTTGTGTGTTTCCGTGGGCTTCGGGTTCAATATTTATGAGGGTGGTCCCGGGCTGTCTTTCAGTCGGGCTCGTGCCGCCTACGATCCTCGCCCCGGCCGTTTAATAGCGCCCCCGGGGCGCCCCCTAAACGGACCTCCTGCTTCATTTGTCAGATCGACTAGTTCAAACATTCTTATAATTTCGTAAGGCCCCTCTTCTTAGAACTCTTCCAAGCTCCGGAAATTGAAAAATATGAGAAAAAATTTCGATTTCTAAGAAAAGTGGTGGATAAAATGCAGGTTCTGGGAAGCTTAAGATTTTGAGAAATATCATTTTTCGAAGTGAGGGAGAAAGCATGTTTTTTCCGGAAATTTTCACAGAATCTTCCTTTTGTAGTTATTTAGAAAATGACAAGAGCTTTTTTGAAAATTTTGATAGGTAGAAAATTATAGCACCTCACGCCTGTTCCGTGTAGCCTGGATGGGCGAACACCTTAATTTTTTCTACCTTCGAAGATCTTAAGATCGACGGTTTTGTCAGACGAAACTGCAGAAGCTAAAGACCTTCATCATTATGTAGTTTAACACTTTTTCTAGATGCTATCATAAAAAATAATTTTTTCTGTTCTTTTTTCACCGCTAAAGGATTTTATCAGCTTCTCATTGTATCCACTAGAAAGGAACGCTGCGTCGTTACCCTCATTAGAGTATTCATATTCGGGATATGATTTTTTTCCACCTTCAATTTGTTCCAGATGGTGCTCACTAGTTTTGAACTTTCATAACCGTCTTTTTAATTATAAGGAACGAAAAAATTCCTTATTCGAGAAAAACCTTGTGACCTTATGAGGGGGGACATGATGAACTGTGAGACAATTAAAGTATCGTCGGGCCAAGGACGTTTATCTCGAATCAACCTGTTCTTATCTGAGATCTTTGCAAACCGCCGTTCCCACTCTTCTCAACACAAAATAGGCTTTATCATCTACCTTTCTAAAATGGCTTTTTTTCATGCCCTTGATTTTTAAAAACACGCCAAACTTAAGACAATGGAAAGAAGAAAAAACTGTGAAAGGTCACGTGTCATCCACGTGAGATAAAACCGCTGGGATGAAATTAATAAGGGACCAAACCGCGTAATAACGTCAATTTTTCGTTTTGAAAGTAATTTTTTTTCCGTTTTAAAATGGGTTAACGTTTCCCGGCAATTGTTTTCGTTTAGGTCAGAGGTTGAGCGGAAAAAAGAAAAAGGGAATAATAAAAATCACATGGGCTTCTTTATTATACGAGGAAGTGAGTAATTAAATCAGAAGTGCCCAGCTCCGCAAACCCGGGCATTAGACCGGTCAACCGCGTGTAAACTTTATAATAGTGGTACATTGTTGAGCCAATTACCACTTTTAATTTTCTCCCGTTCCCTCTCACACCATTGTTATTATTTTTCTTCATTCTTTTTTTCTTAACCTCCGTTAATTAGACATGTTGGAATTTTTATGTCGCTATCGTGAAAAGGGTTCCGCCAGTTCTCCTAAATTTATTGCCCGGTTTTACTCGATTTTTAGACCATCCTTCTACCTTCTTACGCTTTTCCAGAATAGTCCTTAACCACTGACCCACGGACCCAAAAATCTGCCTTAATCCTATCATAAAAACTAGTAGGTAACAAGTAAAATATTAAGTTATTTCTGGGCCATTGGTTACTCACGCCACTCATATTTTTTTACATCAAAACTGAGAAAAGCCCTACACGTAAAAATAAAATTGGACCAAAACAACTCAATAATGAATTTTTTTGGCCCAAAAACTCAGAAAATTCCCAAATACCAATAAAAGCAACCGTAAATTTTTACCCAAAATTCCTAAAACTGGATTAATCTCGTCATCCTTGACCAAAAACCTAAAGAAACTGGAGCTGGACGGGTCCTCAATCTGCCGCAATTTAACATTTTTCATCCCCACTATCGAAAACATGTTTTCATTTTCGAGGTAAATCTTCGCTTAGCCAGGTCACACAGGACGGGCGATATCACCCCAAATTTCTCCCTACTATACTTTGTACCCGGAATTTTACCCAAAATTATTTGGTTTTGGTAAACATTTTGTGAATACTCGGTCGCAGCGAATTAAACAGACTTTAGGACATTTCGGCTCTAAATTGCGAATTTTGAAAAATCTCTCGAAATTTTCAATGTTAGGAAGATTCTGTGAAATGGTGAAAATCGTGGCTGTGAAACCAAAAAAATTACGGCGACGGACGGCCGGCACGATAGACAACCTAGTAATTTTTGGGGGGAGCGGAAACCTTTATAAAGGGGTTTTTAACCTAAAACAACATCTGGTCCGAACATACCGCCCACCAAATTTTTGGAAACCTTCGTTTTGTCCCATAAAACCTGTTCAAGTCATAGTAACCTTTTGTTTTTCCTAAGATCAACAAAATGGGTCAGGAGACTTCTAAAAACCCGGATTATTTCGACCATGAACGTTCGAAAACGCCGAAAATAACACAGATCAAAAGGTTATCAAGTTCGCTTTCATTGATTTCATAAAAACGCCCATGATAAATAGAACAATTAATCATGTATTAGTAATTTTACAATATTATCGCGTACGTCTTGAAATGTTATAAATTCTTTTGTTCCCGTTTGATTAATGAAAATTGGCCATTGTTATTTTACTCCTCTATTTTTTTTCTTCTTTTCCTCTCTATACAGTTGTCAAGGTGACCTTTTCGAAGGACGTTTTTTCGCTTAGTAAAAAATCGACTTTGTAATTTATGAAATCGCTCATTAAAAACAATAACAAATAAATTAGTTTTGTTCTAGAATTTTAGTATTTTGAAAAATATGTAATAATAAAAAAAACGCTCATTTTGGACGTTTTTTCCTTTTTCTGGTTGTTTTGACATAGCGATTTTGGGGGGAGGTAGATGGGCCCAGTTGGGGGCTCTCGCAACATTGCTATAGCGTAACTCGAAAGGACAAATTTTATAATTAGGGAGTCGGAAAACCAACCCACGAACTTCGGACTTCATCGGACTTCGGACGTGGGTTAGAGTCCTTAATCACTGCCCCACGGACCTTGATATATTTTTAGATAAAGGTAAATAATTCAAAGTGTGCGGATAAAATATTCGTAATGAATTCACGTTTTTTAAAAATGATAATGCGCGAAGTGAGGAGTTCAGGAGTTGCGATATGTTATCTGACCCAGATAGGACATGAGTCGCTTTTTTATCTTCACTCTGACCTGTCCTTTGTTTACCTTTTTTAAACGAGACTGTAAATAGGCGTGATCCGACTCGAAGAAATACAACTGTTGACTTTAATGGGTCACCTTAATTTTCAAGTATTTACGGAGAAAAAAGGCCTTGTAAAAATTTATAACCTTTTATTATTTTTTTCGTTACGAATTTAATATCGAGAGAGAGCATGAAGTGAAATCAGATCAGGAGCGGTCAATCCTTTCACCTCTGCCACTGTCGCGGGGGTCAAACCGGAATCGAGCCGCAGGGGGAAGAAATAAAAAAAAAATAGAAAAAAAAACTAGGCTGCTCGAGAAGAGCCATTAAGTGAACCTGGGAAAACAATTCCATGGCACGATTCTTGATTGTTTCTTAAAATATTAAAAATAGATTTAGAAGGGAGAATTTAAGCAATTAGACAAATTTTCGAAAGTGATTAAGCCTTTCACTCTGCTTTAGCGTAATTTTTACAAAGAAAAAAAAAGTCCCATCGAACCTTCATTCAATGAAGTATCTGTTGTTCATCAGCGTGAAAGTCGTCAGATTCTTTTTAAGTGCTCACTTACTTTTTTAAAATAGAAATTGAAAGATTAAAGGTTGACATTTTACCATATTTCAAAGATTCATTAAACCTTTGAACTATTGAAAATTCTGTATAAATTTTAGACTTAAAAATAAGTGTTTTAGGACGTCCAGTTCTGTGAATTGTGCCAACGCGAACCCATCTGAACCCTGGTTTATCTCAAAACCTTCGTTTGAATTAAAATCTGGAATTTCGATAACTTGAATTTTTGAGCCTTGAATGGAAGGAAATTTAATTAAGATTTTATAAAAAATGGTGGAATCATGATTTTTTACATCAAAAATACTGGTCTGGAGTTGGGCCGAAGAGGAATCGAGGTAGAAAAAATGGAAGTCTTCGCCCAAACAGGCCTAACAAACAGGAGTCCAAAATTTCTTCTTGTTTGACATTTTTAAGAAAAAAACGAAAGAAAGTTTGTTTGGGGAAATTTTTGCTGGATTACAGCTGTGAAACTGGATTTTCGGTGATAATATTCACTTTTAAATGGGTCTAGGGGTGTAAAAATGTCTGTTATCAATTTTGTTTCAAGTCCCTTTTTTGTAGGATTTTCGGCCTTACAGCTCTCTTTTCTCAGGATTCTCGGCCCTGAAATTCCCTTTTAAATGGATTTCTGGCCATAAAACTATTTTTACTGGATTTTTGGCCGTAAAAGTCCCTTTTTGTAGAACTTTCGGCCGTACAACTCCCTTTTCTCAGGATTCCCGGCCATGAAATTCCCTTTTTAACTGGATTAGGCCATAAAACTATTTTTTACTGGATTTTTGGCCATAAAAGTCCCTTTGTTGTAGAACTTTCTCAGATTCCCGGCCATGAAATTCCCTTTAAACTGGATTAGGCCATAAAACTCTTTTTTACTGGTTTTTGGCCGAAAAAGTCCCTTTTTAGTAGAAATTTCGGCCGTACAACTTCCTTTTCTCAGGATTCTCGGCCCTGAAATTCCCTTTTTAAATGGATTTCTGGCCATAAAACTATTTTTTACTGGATTTTTGGCCGTAAAAGTCCCTTTTTTGTAGAACTTTCGGCCGTACAACTCCCTTTTCTCAGGATTCCCGGCCCTGAAATTCCCTTTTTACTGGATTAGGACAAAAACTCTCTTTTTACTGGTTTTTGGCCGAAAAAGTCCCTTTTAGTAGAAATTTCGGCCTTTCCTCAGGATTCCCGGCCATGAAATACCTTTTTTATCTGGATTTCTGGCCATATAACTCTTGTTTACTAGGTTTTCGCCCTTTTACCCAAAAACAGGGCATTCAAGGTACTTTAATAACTTCCTTTTGAGAAAGTTTAAACAAGCCAGATATCTATTTCGCTAGATCAATTTAAAAAAAAAATGAAAACCAATCAAAAACGATGAGAAGGTAAGATTTTTTTCCGCCCTCCCTCTTGTAAACAAAGAAAAACGCGGTTTCATCCCGCGAGCGCTTCCGTATTTATCAAGGCGTGAAGGAGTAGCAGCCCATAGGGATCTCTGATTAGTAGGTATCAAAAAAGCCAAAACCACTATTTAACCTTCAAGTTAAAAAACGTTTTAGGTAGATTTCTTTTCTTCAAAAATCTACCTATTAATGTACCAAGTAGTCGCAGATTCAAAAATTTTCTATACGTTTTTCGTTTCATACCTCCTGGACCCCAAAACCATCCTCCGTTGAAAAGTTTATATATATATATATATATAACGAAATTGAAATTGCATACCTCCTCCGGCTGCAATACCTCCTCCGGAGGAACTATGCCCCTTCGAAACTTATACTCTAAAATCGCTCAAAGTTGAAAACGACGAAATCCGAACACTCTTCGAAGCCTAAACGTTCTAAAACCTTGCGTTCCCGCCAAATAATATTCGAATGTCGTTTCACCTCGGACAACCGAGCCCGGTCCCCATTTGCCCACGTACCCCCTTCTTCACCTACCGCTCTCATTAAGAGGCACCCGACTTCACTCTCCTCCCCGCCCGCCCTTGTTTCCAATCCTCACCACCCTAGACACGTGGTAATTATCTCGCCGCGCGGCCTAATTTGCATATCATCCGCGAAACTTTAATTTCTCTAATTCTTATAGAAACCCCAGTAAATGAGGTATCATTTTTCACGTTTTTTAACGGCGGAGACAATGGTCACACTCAAATTTCAATTAGACGCAATTATTATTTGGGGGTGATGGTGTTGGGGGAGGGGGGTGTAAAAATTAATAAACGGCAAAATTAATAAAAAAAAATCCGGAAATTGAACTCAAGGAATTTTCGTAATTCGAAAAATGGCGGAGTTACGTCTGTCTGAAGTAATAATAAATGCGCTGCGGCCGTACCGTTGGTTCGATCTGCACCAAATTTTCATTGGATCTCCTCTTAGTAGCTAGCGTTCGCCAAGTCAAAAATTTTTCGGCCAATACGGGCGGCTTTCCCCACGTTGCTCTGGCATTATGAAGCCCTCTGAGAGCCCCTACGTGTTGCATACCTAATTTCAGCAAATTTATTCACGATTTCGTTATTGTTGATATTTTTAGCATAAATTTTGGTCAAAACCCCTGGGTTAGGGGGGGAGGAGGGGGTACCAAAATTGATCTTGATCTTTTGATTTTTGAAAAACTACCTCTCACCATAGAACTGTATTGGTAAAACAGTAGGAAACATTGCTTAATTAATCAATTAATCAATTAAAAGTTAAAGAATTTAAAAAATTATGTCCAAGAGTTGAAAGTGCCCCTTGCATGTACAACTCGTCAGTCGCCTCGCAGTGAGATTTTAAAAAAGGTTTAAATATTCAAAAAACCGTCTTATTACGACTTTTCTTCGCTTGATTTTGCTCTTAACGGTCTTTTTTTTAATGTTTTAGAGCCAAACATCCTTAAAAATCTAATGAAGACGCCTTTTAACTGCAAAAACTAAAAATATCGCCCGCACTAGTTTGAATCTTCCCGCGCCAAATGGGCGATTACTTGATTAACTTCAATTAATGAATAGCATCAATCAATTTCTAATTATTCTATTTCTTTAGTTAACCTTATAAAATGAATCCGTGTGAAATTTCGTGGCAAAATATGCTGTTATTCCTCCGTGCGAAAAAGAAAAAACAAATGGCCGGCGTGCTATTTTTGCTTTCGTACGCCGGAGATACTGAATATTTCGTCTCGAAATTTCACAAGGATTCATTTTACACGTTAAACTAAAGAAATAGAATAATTAGAAATTAATTGAAGGTGTTAAATTTTATGATGATCAAGTCTTTTTGCGCCGAAATTCAAACTGGCGCGCCCGATATTTTAAGTTTATGAAGCTAAATTGAGCTTTCCATTAATTTTTAAATATTTTTAGGCTTAATAACGTTCTAAAGACCTAAAAACACCAATCAATACGATCAGACGTCTTAAAAGCCGTTTTTTTAATTTATCAGATTTTTCCCAAATTAAGTTGTGTAGGGGAGTGCGAAGTTGTACAGCAACGGGTGGGTTTTACTTTTCGACAAAGTAATTTTAAAAAATTCCGAATTCTCGGTAAAAAAATACCTAAACTGCTCGTATTTGTTTTTTTCCTGGTTTTAGACACTTTTCAATGACTTGAGTCATAAAAAATCAAAGGAAAGCGTATCTAAGCTTCAAAACTAAAATTATAGTTCGCGCCAGTTTGAATTTCGGCGCAAAGAATACTTGATCTCATAAAATTTAACACCTTCAATTAATTTCTAATTATTCTATTTCTTTAGTTTAACGTGTAAAATGAATCCTTGTGAAATTTCGAGACGAAATATTCAGTATCTCCGGCGTACGAAAGCAAAAAAGCACGCCGGCCATTTGTTTTTTCTTTTTCGCACGGAGGAATAACAGCATATTTTGCCACGAAATTTCACACGGATTCATTTTATAAGGTTAACTAAAGAAATAGAATAATTAGAAATTGATTGATGCTATTCATTAATTGAAGTTAATCAAGTAATCCTCCCATTTGGCGCGGGAAGATTCAAACTAGTGCGGGCGATATTTTTAGTTTTTGAAGTTAAAAGGCGTCTTCATTAGATTTTTAAGGATGTTTTGGCTCTAAAACATTAAAAAAAGACCGTTAAGAGCAAAATCAAGCGAAGAAAAGTCGTAATAAGACGGTTTTTTGAATATTTAAACCTTTTTTAAAATCTCACTGCAAGGCGACTGACGAGTTGTACATGCAAGGGGCACTTTCAACTCTTGGACATAATTTTTTGAATTCTTAACTTTTAATTGATTAATTGATTAATTAAGCAATGTTTCCTACTGTTTTACCAATAAAGTTCTAAGGTGAGAGGTAGTTTTTCAAAAATCAAAAGATCAAGATCAATTTTGGTACCCCCTCCTCCCCCCTAACCCCCACGAAAACGTTTTGACCAAAATTTATGCTAAAAATATCAACAATAACGAAATCGTGAATAAATATGCTGAAATTAGGTATGCAACACGTAGGGGCTCTCAGAGGGCTTCATAATGCCAGCGCAACGTGGGGAAAGCCCGTATTGGCCGAAAAATTTTTGACTTGGCGAACGCTAGCTACTAAGAGGAGATCCAATGAAAATTTGGTGAAGATTGGATCAAAGGTACGGCCGCAGCGCATTTATTATTACTTCAGACAGTCGTAACTCCGCCATTTTTTCGAATTACGAAAATTCCTTGAGTTCAATTTCCTAAATTATTTTTTTATTGATTTTGCCGTTTTTTAATTTTTACACCCCCCCCCCCCCCTCACCACCATCCCCCAAATAATAATCGCGTCTAATTGAAATTTGAGTGTGACCATTGTCTCCGCCATAAAAAAACATAAAAATGATGTGTCATATGACGGGGTTTTGATAATAATTTATAAAAATCAAAATTAAGAAATTGATAATATGCAAATAATAAGTTGATTAGGGTGGGCGCGGGGGGAGGTAGGAGTTAATGAATGCGCCTTCCGAGTATTGTTGAAGGGAAGGGGTGGTAGCCCGGACCCTCGAAACGGTTGGTAACAGAGGCGAAGGGAAGATAGACGAGGGGGGAAGGGGACACGGAGCACGAAGATCGTCAAGGTCGAGTCGAAAAATTTTAACGGTTTTAGAGAGTTGATGATGATGACGTCCCCGGAGGAGGTAGGTCTAGTTCCTCCGGAGGAAGTATATACAATTGCCCCTTACGGAGTCACGGAGTAGGCTAGACCCGCAACACGGAGGAACTATGTACAATTTCAAAGTTAAATCCTGTGCATACCTCCTCCGCATAGCTCCTCCGGCAACCGGAGGAAGTATGTACAATTTTCAACCCAAATGGAGGAGGTATGTACATGCCCACGATACTATATATATTAGCACGATAACTGGAGCAATTTTAATGTGAGGGTGACGATATCCGGTATTTAGAGTTTTTATCTCAATAGCTCGGACGAGTTCGTTAATGGCTGAAATCGGACCAGCGATTCACCTACTTTACTTAGGGCTTAAAGACAAAATTGGCATTTTCTATTGAAATCCTAGTCCTTTTGCATAAAAAAACTTTAAGACCTCTGCGAGGGCGTGTAAAAAATTAATTAAAGCAGGTTTGGACGAGCCAGGCGCAAAATATTGAACTAGCTAAACTTTAAAAAAAATTCGAATTTATACCGGGAAATTATTAAATATTTTATTAATAAAATTATCAGATGTTTTTCTAGGGGCTCAGTGGCGCAATTTTTCTTATATCATCATTTTTATAACATAATTATATATTTGTGTTTATACATATTAATTTATTCATGAAAAGAAATCTACCTTTTAGTCCCTGCTACCGCAGGGTCATTATTTTTTATCCATTATCTCTGGTAATCTAAATTGAAGCTAAAGCTCTAGCTAGAACATTTCCTCATATTCTGTTCATATTTCTCATTCTAAGCTTAGCTATATTTTTCCAGGTAATATAAATGAAAGCTCTAGCTAGTAGCTATTAACTAGCTAGAGCTTTCATATTTATTACCTGATATAATGGATAAAAAGGAAGGAGTTTTAGCTACCAGCTAGAGCTTTTATTCATGAGGGTTTTTTTTGTTGAAAAACTCGTCCTCAGGTAATTGAAAGCTCTTTCAAAGAGCTAAAAGTTACTTTTTTATCCACTATCTCTGGTAATCTAAATTGAAGCTAAAGCTCTAGCTAGAACATTTCCTCATATTCTGTTCATATTTCTCATTCTAAGCTTAGCTATAGTTTTTCAGGTAATATAAATGAAAGCTCTAGCTAGTAACTATTAAATAGCTAGAGCTAGAGGTTTCATTTTTATTACCTGAGATAATGGATAAAAATGAGGAAATTTAGCTGCCAGCTAGAGCTTTATTTATGAGGGGTTTTTATTGACTAATCTCATCACCAGGTAATTGATAGCTCTTGTAAAGAGCTAAAAGTACTTTTTTTTATCCATTATCTCTGGTAATCTTAATTAAGGTTAAAGCTCTAGCTAGAACATTTCCTCATATTCTGTTCATAAACCTCATTCTAAGCTTAGCTATAGTTTTTCAGGTAATATAAATGAAAGCTCTAGCTAGTAGCTATTAAATAGCTAGAGCTAGAGCTTTCATTTTATTACCTGAGATAATGGATAAAAATGAGGAATTTTAGCTGCCAGCTAGAGCTTTTATTTATGAGGATTTTTATTGACTAATCTCATCACCAGGTAATTGATAGCTCTTGCAAAGAGCTAAAATTTTTTTTTTTATCCATTACCTGGTAATCTAAATTGAAGCTAAAGCTCTAGCTACTAGCTAGTACATTTCCTCATATTCTGTTCATATTTCTCATTCTAAGCTTAGCTCTAGTTTTCCAGGTAATATAAATGAAAGCTCTAGCTAGTTAATTGCTACTAGCTAGAGCTTTTATTTTTATTACCTGAGATAATGGATAAAAATGAGGAAATTTTAGGTACCAGCTAGAGCTTTTATTTATGAGGGTTTTTATTGACTAATCTCTTCCTCAGGTAATTGAAAGCTCTAGAATCTAAATTGAAGCTAAAGCTCTAGCTAGTACATTTCATTCATTCTAGTACTTAGTTCATTAAGTAGTGCTAGATCTCAATACTAATTTTTCCACCTGTATTGTTATACCTCCATATCTTGTTTTTAAATGAAGTTCTTCTAGACCCTGTAGACGAAATTGATAAATAAATGCCTCCTCAAAGAGAAGATATTGTAATACCCTCCATATCTCGTTTTCGGGAGAGTTAGTGGAAGATTATTGATTTTAACTAGAATTTTTTTTTCTCTCTCATAAGATTTTTTGACCTAAAATTGTCTCTTTTTCTTCTTTCTGTTGTTTTCCTTAACATTTTTCTTTTCAAAGAGTGTCCAGCGAGCAACAATAGGCCGAAATTCAACAATGTTTTTATAGTAAATTTAGCTTTAGTTAGCGACGTTCAAGTCAAAAAAGAGGTTACGACTGGTCCGGAGCCTCCGAAACCTTTAAATCTGCAAAGGGTAAGGAATTTTATGGAAGGAAAGTATTAAATTTAATGTTTTTTCTTGGTTTACAGATACAGAATAGGGTAGCAAATAATTTGGGACAGAAGGAGCGTTTAGTTACGGCAATCAAAGCCGGAGTTACTCAGGAAGGGATGCTTCTTTTCCACACCATTAGCAAAACGTAAGTTTTTGCAGTTTCTGGAGCTAGCAGAAAAATTTGTCCTCCCAGCTTCACTTTCTTTTCTCAATTCTCAATTTTCCACTCCCTAATAAACAAGGAACTAGAGTTTTTACGACTTATTTTACTTATTCCCCCAGTTTTTGGTCTTAAAACCCCGGGGGAAAAAAAAGGGAATTGCTTTTAATTCCTATATTTTTTCTCTCTTTCTACTACTACAATTTTGCTTTTTTCTCCATTTTTTTTGTTCCGAAAAGCCCAATTTTACTCCATTTTTGTTAGTTTCCTTGGGTTTTCAGACTGCTAACCGCATTTAACTTCTTTAAAGAAGTTATTGTGATACCCTCCACGTAGGGTTTTTGGGGAAGGGTCTTCCAGATCCTGGAGGGTCAATTGACCTTTACCGATCTCAACTTTGTCTGTGGTGCCGGCCGGCCGTCCGTAGAATTTTTTCCGGAACACTTTACGGCCACAGTTTTCATCCGATTTTCACCAGATTTCACACAAATTTCTTTAGCCGGTGAAGAAGAAACTAACGAGGGCGATTTTGAATTTCGAAAAAATGGCGGAGATATGTCTGTTTAAAATTTTAAAAAATTCGCTGCGGCCGAACCGTTGGTCCAATTTTCACCAATATCCTTATATTTTTGACGAATTTTTGCTGTAAGTTTTTTATGTTTTTAGTAGGGAGAATTTCATACTTCTACCCATACGAGAGGCATATCCGTAGGCTAATGAGCCCATTATTTCTACCTTGACACTTCAAAAATTGTAGAAAAAAAGAACTTCCCCCTCCGTTATACTTCCCCTTCGTTATACTTTCGTTCCCTTATACTCTCCCCTCTTATACTTCCCCTGACTTGTACTTCCCCTCCGTTGTACGTCCCCTCCTTTATACTTCCCCTCCTATATTGTACTTCTCTTTAAAAGCTCTTCAAACGAGTACTTTTTCTCTCTCTACTACTTACAATTTACTCATTTTTCTCCATTTTTTTTTGGTCTTAAAAGCCCAATTTTTCTCCATTTTGTTAGTTTTCCTTCGGTTTTCTGACTGCTAACCGCATGTTTACCAACTTTTTGCTAATTTCTCTCCATTTATTGGTCTAGAAAAACAGATTTTCTAGGGTCATTTTTCTTTTTTTCCCCCCTTCACATTCCCCAATAATGGAAAAAAAAAAAAAAAAAAAAAAAAAAAAAAAAAAAAAAAAAAAAAAAGCTCCTGAAATTTATGAATTTTTTAGCTATTTATTTTTAAATGAATATTTATATTTTATAAGTTGAGCTTTGAATTTTACACCCAACTCTGCCTTTCAACTCAATTTTGAATTCCTAACCAGAAACCTCCGATCCCAAAACTCAACCACGCTATGCCATCCCATTGATTGTTTCCTTCCTGCCTGTTAATTAAACTACACATCCAATAGCTTTGTTCCAACCGCACTTTGAAACTATTTGAAACTCCTGGAGTATGCGCATAAGAATTCGGATGTCATATTCGACGTCGTTTTCCGTCAAATCTGAAGTCATCTGACGTCAAATTTGACTTCTGCTCATGCTCCAGGAGTTTCAAACTTCGGTTGGAACAAATCATTTTAAACTTAATTTTTCTTTTCTAGGATAAACGAAGTAACATGGCAAGGACCAAACATGGTTATAATGAATGAAATAACAATAACTCCACCATACAATCCAGAAAACATAAAAGGGGATAATAAAAAAGCATGTACACATATTTGTAAAATAGTAAGTTTTTTTATTTTATTTTAAATTTAAATATTAAATTTTTCATAATTTCAGGTTGAAAAACATCTACGAGACTTACAGCTGGCGAGTAGCATGGAAGAATGCGAAACTAAGCTCTCAGGAGTCTCATTATCTGCTGGTGCGGTCGCTCAAACACAGTAGAAACGTTTTTTAACTGAAAAAAATTTTCTTCTCCATCTTTGTCTGGGCGAAAAGTTTTTTTTGTCTTTAAATTGCCGAGCAACATTCCGGGTGAGGCAAATTTTCAATTTTTGAAAACCAAACTTGAGATCATTGTTACCTTAAAAAGAAAAAAAAATTCTTTTGGACAAAAAATTATAAATTCTTTGTACAAACAGATTTTTTTAAAGTTTCTTAAGTTAGTTTTTCATCAATTTTTTTTACTCAATATTTTGTATTTGTGCTGGAGTTTAATGTATCGAATATTAAATAAAAAGTCTATTTATAACGAGGTTTTTCTTGCCTCACCTCATTTTTTATTCCGAATCTTTTTTCGACTTTCGTCCTTTCAAGGTGAGGGTTAGTATTCTATTGTAGCGAGCTGATCAGTTTATGGGGGGAGGGGGGGTTTCAAAAAATTTTTCTGTTGTTTTCTTAGTAAAATGACACTCCTGGATTGTATTTCTGTTACCAATTTTATGAAATTGAGGACTTCTATTTCCCCTTTGTTTTGTAAACTTTTTTTTATGGTGAATTAAAGACATACCCTAATTCTGACCTTGTCGGTTATAAACTTATCAGTACATACTTTGTATATGAAAATTGTTTATCCCATATTGGGATAGGTTGGGAGTCCCTTTCAGTGAAACTTTCCATTTTTTTCCTTTTTTTTTTTCTTCCTTTTTTTTTACTCATGCATTGTTGCAATTTTTTGGCTTTGTCTTTATTGTTATGTCAAATATTTTGTACATACAAATATTATTTATAAATACATGAAACGAGATTATTTATTGTTTTCTTTATCCTCGGCCATATTTCCTTCGACTTTTGAACCAAGAAAACCCCTTGCTTCCTTAAAGAAGTTATTGTGACACCTCCATGTCGGGTTTTCGGGGAAGGGTCTTCCAGACCCCGGAGGTTCAAATTAAATATTCAACTTTGTCTGTGGTGCCGGCCGTCCGTCCGTAGCATTTTTTTCCGTAACACTTTACACCAATTTTCTTAGATGGTGAACAAGAAACTAACTTGGCCGATTTTTGAATTTCGAAAAAATGGGGAGATATGCATGTTGAAATTTAAAAAACTGCGCTGCGGCGGTACCGTTGCTCCGATTTTCACCAAATACTCCTAATATTTTTAAGAGTTTTTGGTGTAATAATAAAAAATTTTTTTATTTTTTAGTAGGGAGAAATTTTATACTTCCACCGTTTGCGAGAGAGGTATCCCTTGGGCAGAAAGCCTATTGTATCTACCTTGATACTTACCAAATTTTTGAAAAAAAATTTTTCTATTTTTTTTTGAAGAATTTCAGTTTTTTTTTCTCTTTTAGTTTTTTTTCTCTTTTATTTTTTTCAAAAAATTTTATAAGTGTCAAGGTAGAAATAATGGGCTCTTTGGCCTAGGGATGCTCTCGTAACGGGTGGAAGTATGGAATTTCTCCCTGCTAAAAAACCAAAACAAAATTTTGTTTTTTATACCATAAATTCATAAAAATAAGGAGTATTAAGTAAAAATTTGGTGAAAATCGGACCAATGGCTGCAGCGCAGTTTTTAAAATTTTAAGCGCATTTTCGAAATTCAAAAATCGCTGACGATAATCTCTTGTTTGACTATTAAGGTTGTGTGAAAATCGGTTGAAAACTGTGTTAAGTATTCCGGAAAAAAAAATGTACGGACGGCCCGGCCGGCACCACAGACAAAGTCGAGATCGGTAAAGATCCATATTCGATTTGACATGGAGGGTATCACAATAACTTCTTTAAGGAAGTTAAAACACTATTATTTTACCGCTGGGAGTTTTCATCCTTTTTTTGATCAAAAATCCCATTTTAAAGGGCGTTTTCCTCGACCTTTAATTTAGCACTGGGAGTTTTCATCTTTTGTTTTTTTTTTTATCAAAAACCCCATTTTATAGGGCATTTTCCTCGACCTTCATTTTACTGCTGGGAGTTTTCATCCTTTTTTTTTTCCAAAAACCCCATTTTAAAGAGCATTTTCCTTGACCTTTATTTTACCGCTGGAGTTTTCATCCTTTTTTTGATCAAAAACCCCATTTTAAAGGGCATTTTCCTCAGCCTTTATTATACCGCTGGAGTTTTCATCCTTTTTTTGATCAAAAACCCCATATTAAAGGGCATTTTCCTCGACCTTTAATTTACCACTGGGAGTTTTCATCCTTTTTTTTTTTAATCAAAAACCCATTTTATTGAGCATTTTCCTCGCCTTCATTTTACCGCTGGGAGTTTTCATCCTTTTTTTTTACCAAAAACCCCATTTTAAAGGGCATTTTCCTAGACCTTTATTTTACCGCTGGGAGTTTTCATCCTTTTTTTTTATCGAAATCCCATTCTAAAGGGCATTTTCCTCGACCTTTATTTTACCGCTGGGAGTTTTTCCTTTTTTTGATCAAAACCTTATTTTAATGGGCATTTTCCTTGACCCTTATTTTACCGCTGGGATCAAAAACCCCATTTAAAGGGCATTTTCCTCGACCTTTATTTTACCGCTGGGAGTTTTCGTCCTTTTTTTTTTTTTATAAAAAACCCCATTTTAAAGGGCATTTTCCTCGACCTTTATTTTACCGCTGGGAGTTTTCATCCCTTTTTTTAATCAAAAACCCCATTTTAAAGGGCATTTTCCTCAACCTTTATTTTACCGCTGGGATCAAAAACCCCATTTTAAAAGGCATGTTCCTCGACCTTTATTTTACGCTGGGATCAAAAACCCATTTTAAAGGGCATTTTCCTCGACCTTTATTTTACCGCTGGGAGTTTTCTTTTTTTTTTTTCAAAACCCCATTTTAAAGGGCATTTTCCTCACCTTTTTATACCGCTGGAAGTTTTCATCCTTTTTTTGATCAAAAACCCCATATTAAAGGGCATTTTCCTCGACCTTTATTTACCACTGGGAGTTTTCATCCTTTTTTTTTTTTAATCAAAAACCCCATTTTATTGGGCATTTTCCTCGACCTTCATTTTACCGCTGGGAGTTTTCATCCTTTTTTTTTACCAAAAACCCCATTTTAAAGGGCATTTTCCTAGACCTTTATTTTACCGCTGGGAGTTTTCATCCTTTTTTTTTTATCGAAATCCCGTTAAAGGGCATTTTCCTCGACCTTATTTTACCGCTGGGAGTTTTCATCCTTTTTTTGATCAAAAACCTTATTTTAATGGGCATTTTCCTTGACCCTTATTTTACCCGCTGGGATCAAAAACCCCATTTTAAAGGGCATTTTCCTCGACCTTTATTTTACCGCTGGGAGTTTTCGTCCTTTTTTTTTTTTTTATAAAAACCCCATTTAAAGGGCATTTTCCTCGACCTTTATTTTACCGCTGGGAGTTTTCATCCCTTTTTTTAATCAAAAACCCCATTTTAAAGGGCATTTTCCTCACCTTTATTTTACCGCTGGGAGTTTTCGTCCTTTTTTTTTTTTTTATAAAAACCCCATTTTAAAGGGCATTTTCCTCGACCTTTATTTTACCGCTGGGAGTTTTCGTCCTTTTTTTTTTTTTTTATAAAAAACCCCATTTTAAAGGGCATTTTCCTCGACCTTTATTTTACCGCTGGGAGTTTTCATCCCTTTTTTTAATCAAAAACCCATTTTAAAGGGCATTTTCCTCAACCTTTATTTTACCGCTGGGATCAAAAACCCCATTTTAAAGGCATGTTCCTCGACCTTTATTTTACCGCTGGGATCAAAACCTCATTTTAAAGGGCATTTTCCTCGACCTTTATTTTACCGCTGGGAGTTTTCTTTTTTTTTTTTTATCAAAAACCCCATTTTAAAGGGCATTTTCCTCGACCTTTATTTCACCGCTGGGAGTTTTCAACTTTTTTCTCGATCAAAAACCCCATTTTAAAAGGCATGTTCCTCGACCCTTATTTTACCGCTGGGGTTTTCATCCTTTTTTGATCAACAACCCCATTTTAAAGGGCATTTTCCTCGACCTTTATTTTACCGCTGGGATCAAAAACCCCATTTTAAAGGGCATTTTCCTCGACCTTTCTTTACCGCTGGATCAAAAACCCCATTTTAAAGGGCATTTTTCTCCACCTTTTGGCCAACCCATCATACAGTAAAAAATAAAACAACAAAATTATTTCCAATTTTATTTTAA
Organism: Orius insidiosus; assembly: GCA_014119065.1. Lineage (NCBI taxonomy): Eukaryota > Metazoa > Arthropoda > Insecta > Hemiptera > Anthocoridae > Orius > Orius insidiosus. The sequence continues at coordinate 23,918 of JACGAQ010002783.1, forward strand.
AACAAATAAATTAATACTACATCAAAATAAGTATCAAAATTAGTTCCATATTACAAACTTGAAAGAAAAAAAAGTTGTTAGGAAATTAGTATAATACAAAAGTGTTAAAACACCCATGACTAAATTAGGCACCCTAATATTCAAGCACTAGCACCTAAAAAAGGCACTTTTGAGCTAAGGCACTTCTAAAATAGCAACCACAAGTGCAGAAAATTCACAAAACTTGTTATCACAGTTTTTCGATAAGTGAGTACCAGTTTACTGGTAACGAAAGAAAACTAGATGTTATTGAAAAGTGAGAAAGAAGATTTTTTTTTGAAATCTATAAAATACTTTTGGCTAAAAATGACTAGGGGTTACTATTGTGTCTTTTTAATACTGAAGAAGTCTACAAAAAATTAGTCAGAGAAAGTTTAGCATCTAGTAAGTAAAAAAAAAACTATTACTAGTAAATTACAGAAAGGTTTTAAATTTTGGTAATAATTTATTGAGAGTTAGAGCGATATTCGTCTGATTCCGCAGTTACAGCAAAATTTCGCCATCGGGACCGGATACTTGGCGCCGCATTCGTGGCAGAACCGAGACCCTTCCGATTTCAAAGTGTCGCCTTCGCCAGCCGCTCTCGTCAGACTAAAACACTGTGAGTTAAACAAATAAAATAATTTTTTTTTTTCGAAGGGGAAAATCTTTTGGATCTTACCTACTATAGGCTGAATCGAAGGCAATTTTTTGTCATCAGGTTGAGTTTTTTCTTTCGAAAATGGGGAAGGATCTCTTTGGATGGGAGAGGAATTCAGCATTTTTTCAAATTCTAACATGGAAACTAAAAGCTCCGCTTCGCAAGCTTCAATGTTACCCATTTCTGTGCTGTCTGGAGTAGGAGGGTCAGGAGACGACTTCCCGTAGAGCATCTGCTGCATATTGACTTTGGCGCGGGTTTTACCTTTAGTCTCTACAGCAGAATAAGAACGTATCTTTTCATGTTTTTGTTTGAATTACGATTATAATCGACAGAATCGATACTAATGATAGAACAGAGGCTGAGGTTGCTTAAACTAAAATTTTTACGGTTGTCGATTTTCTCGTTCAGCGGGGAAGTCGTCCCATCTGAATCTACATTGTTATTCTCATTATTTTCCTGACTTTCAGGCGTTTGTGCACAGCTATCGACAGGAGTATAAATAGCAAATGCTGAAACAGGATTGGATTTAGCGGAATCGGAATTATCGTCGTTGTTGTTTGTGGTCGGGGCTGAACAATTCCAACATCTGCTGTTCAGCAGAAGCGAACGGGTCATACTTATCGGCATCTCTGCACAAAAAAAAAAAAATTTAGACAAAGCAAAACATTTTTTTTGTGTGTATAAACATCCTTGGTGCATATATCATTTTTATAGAACTCACTCTATGGTAAATCGTTTAGGAAGTACAGTCGCTATAACATGTCTCACAACATGAGGAAATCCTCTATAAAAAGCCCAAAAAAAACGTAAAATTTAATCAATTTTTAATCATTGGAGTGAAAAATGCAAAATGGTGAAAGCAACTAAGCAAGCTAGGATGTTTTTTCCAGTACCTAAACCATAATTTCAGGAGCTGGTTGACACCCTGGTAAATACCAACCGATAAGCAAAGCAATTTTAAAGGAGAAAAAATAAACAGGGTGGCCGCCAATTTTTTTTCCCTCGCTTTCCATAATTTTTACAATCAAAAAGAAGGAAAGGTAAATTGAAAAAATTAAGTAATGAATTAAGTTTGTGGGATGATATATCACCACTAATTTAGAATGAAAGATGAAGATGAGTTGTGTATGATGTGATATTATTAGATTAGAACATATTTGTGGTACCCACATCCCCCCCCCCCCCCCCCCAGAGAAAAGAAGGGTGAAGGTCTGGTTGCTGTGTGTCGAGCGATGATGTGTCAAAGATAGCAAGGATGCTGGAACACGAACTGTCGAGCGTCTCAGATGTCGAGAAGTTCGTTCCGATGTTGAAAGTTCCACCAATTCAGCAAGTTGATGAGGTGCAGAACTGCTGACAAGTTGCTGGTACCGTCCATGGAAGATCAAGCTATTCCCTCAATTCGTCAGCAGTTCCGCACCTCTTCAACCCACTGGTGGAACTTCCAACCTCGGAACGAACTTCTTGACATCTGCAACGCTCGACAATTTGCGTTCCAGCATCCGCACACATCTTAGATACATTTTTGCTTGAACATATGTTGTGGTACACACACGACCCCCCACCACGGAGAAAAGAAGGGTGAAAGTCTTGAGGTGCTGTGTCTCGAGCGATGATGGAAGATGCGTGTGCGTATGCTGGAACGCGAACAGTCGAGCTGTGACGTCAGTGTCGCAGATGTCGATAAGTTCGTTCCGAGGTTGAAAGTTTCGCCAATTCAGCAGGGATTGAAGAGGTGTGGAACTGGTGACGAGTTGAGGGAATCGCTGGCACCATTAATGGGAGATCAAGACGTGCCGGGAGCTATTCCCTTAACTCGTCAGCAGTTCCGCACCTCTTCAACTTGCTGAATTGGTGGAACTTTCAACCTTGGAACGAACTTCTCTGCAGCGCTCGACAGTTCGCGTTCCATCCAGCATCTGCACACTTGACACATCATCACTTAAACATATGTTGTGGTACACACACCACCCCCCACGGAGAAAAGAAGGGTGAAGGTCTGAGGTGCTGTGTGTTGAGAATGCGTGTGCGAATGCTGGAGCGCCAACTGTCGAGCTGTGACGTCAGTTCGCAGATGTCGAGAAGTTTCGAGGTTGAAAGTTCACCAATTCAGCAGATTGAAGAGCTGCAGAACTTGTTACAAGTTGAGGGAATCGCTGGCGTCGTCGATGGGAGATCAAGACGTGCCGGAAGCTATTCTCTCAACTCGTCAGCAGTTCCGCACCTCTTCAACCCGCTAATGGAACTTTCAACCTCACAGCAAACTTCTCGACATCTGCAACGCTTGACAATTCGTGTTCCAGCATCCGCACAAGCATCTTCGATTTTTGGACTACAAAGTCACCTTTAAAACTAATCAAGGGCATTTTTCTCGACCTTTTGGTCAAAACAAACCCTTTTTCAGTCAATTTTAAGGATACTCGGCACTATCAGGCATTTTCCTTGGTATTTTAGACAATATTTAGCCCATTTTACAAGATTTTAGGTCGTTTTCCACGAATATTGGGCAAAAAGAAACCTTTTTTCAAACAGAAAGTCCAAATCTCCTTAAAATTGAATCTAAGGTTTTTTTTTTTTGGATAAAAAGATAAAGAAAATGCCAAGGTAAACCAAAAAACCTCCATTTTACATTACTTTGGGAGTTTTCATCCATTTTTGGTAAAGAAATATCATTTTATTCAAATTTTAGGGCATTTTTATCAACCTCTTGAGTTAATTTTGACGAAATTTGGACTTTCAAGAGTTTTTCTTCTTATTTTGGTTTATAAAATTTCAAAAAATTTTTGGGCGTTTCCCCTACTTTTTGAGTTTTCCTCTACTTTAGGTTTGAGGAAACCTTTTTAATGAATTTAAGGGCTCTGGCCAAGAGAAACCTTTTTAAATTGTTTAAGATGTCAATTTTTTAGTTAAGAGAAAAAAAAAGCAAATTTCCCTGATTTTGGACTAAAATTTCCCCGATTTTCCATGTTTTTTAAGTTGGCAGCCACCCTGCGACTACAAGAAACCTACATACTAACCAGGAAGAACTGGGCTTCTTAATAGGCGGTAATCTGACAGAATTGAGGCAAACGGGTTTCCTTTTCGTATTTTTCTCCTGAACCCGATTGGTCCAGTTCGATTCCGAAGGATACCGAACGGGAGTCGCTTTACGTAAAGTCGGTGTCAATTTTAAAGGCGGAAGCTCATAAACGCTCGTCTTCACCGTTTTATAATCGTCGAGCTCTTGTTTATATTCGATCGTCTCATAATATTTAACTTTTTTACGGTGTACGGTAAAATTATCGCGTTCTTCATGCCAATTCGATGAACTACAATCCCATTCTGAACTTGTATAATCATCTAACTCATTTTCTTGTAGTACTTTCTCAATAAAATCGTCATTTTTATTATTTTTATCTTTAATATCGTCTATATAATAAATATTTTCAAAATCAAGGCTGTCTCTGTCGACACTTTTGTGCTTTCGCTTCTCCCCATATTTCTGGCCAAATTCGCCAGGTACGCCCATGTTATTAATTTTGTATCTTCATATTTTAGTTCTTTATAGTTGATAAATGATGATTCATCAGTTTGAACACTGATTTCGTTTGTGCACAAATTTTTGATGGAATTTCGTTGATTTCATTTTCCATAAATTCGATGCTGTCGTCGCTTATAGAAGGCGAAACTGATTTTCGATCTACGAAATCGACAGTCCAAAATTGTTTTTCTTGAACAGTATTTTCAGAAAAATTCGAATCAAAAAGCGATTTTGAAGTCATAACCGAATGGCTGGAAAGATTCGATCTAAGGTCATGCTCGACTTGAGAACTTGTTTCGATCTTTTCGATTTCTGTCTGCGTATTTTGGCTTGAGACTAAATTTTCCATGGAAGTCGACGCATCTTTGACTTCGTTATTTTGTTATTTTGACGGAGAAAGATTTGTTTCTTTTGCAGGAATCGCATGAGCAAGAACTGCTGGAAGTGTAGTCGTCGGATAGTTCGATTATTTTGACATCTCTGTTCAATAAAGCGTTGATGGAATCAAATAAGTCATTGGGACTGTCAAGACTTTCTTCTTCTTCTTGTTTTTCTTCTTCTTCTTGTTTTTCTTCTTCCTCTTGTTTTTCTTCTTCCTCTTGTTTTTCTTCTTCTTCTTGTTTTTCTTCATCTGTTTCTTGATAAAGAATGGTTTTTTGATAAGATTTCCATTTTAAAAATTCCATAAAGTGGCGAGCGGCGATGTCCATGACACGTTTTTCCAATCAGAAAGAGTATAAATGATGATGCTGTTGGGCTCGTCTTTGATTTCGATGGTTGGCCTTGAAATCGATGATAAGATAGTATACGATTTTTGAGAAATGACGTTTGTCGTAGGCGTTTCTTCGATTTTCGAGAGCGTTTTATCGACAAAGTTTTTGATTTCGTGCGCGGTTATATTTTCGTCGAAAGGAAACTTCCGTTTGGTTTTACGCCCTAAAACCGAATCGGTATATCGCCGCGGAGGGCTTTGACGAGCGCTACCTGAAAGATTGCTATCACTACTTACGTAGCCAGATCCCTTAAAATATTCATGAGAATCGACTTTTGAAGCCGGGTCGTGAATGACACACGAGGAAACGAAAGTTCTTTTATATCGTGATTGACTTGCGTGTCGTTCAGCTTAAATCCGGCTTTGTTAAAACGTCTCTGAACTGGAGGCACCAGCATCCTGTGGGTCGTTCCAATTTGGAATCAGCTTCCAAATTTTTTACTTTCAACAAGTACTTACAAAACCAATTTGGCACGAAAATATAAAATAACAAAATAAAATAAACTCACTTTTTCTTTGGCGTCGCCTCTGGGTAAATTTTAGGAGCCGTCTTTTCATGGGAAGCACTCGTATCAAATTTATTATCACTCAAAGAGGAAGAAGAAATCTTTGTTTCGTTCAAAAGTCTACAAAAAATTAATAAAAAAAAAACATAAAATATTTCATTACTTTGGAGATGTGAGAGGATTTCTAACGACGTGGGTTTTCGAACGGCCGCTTATCCTCAAGGAACTTGTTCTATCCAACGGATTGGACATTTTTGACTTCGGACTTTCGTCTAAAACAAAAAAAATTAAATTTATCTAAATTATCAACTGAGATACCTTTTAATTTATTTCTGTACATTATTTGTAATTTTTAATAAACGAAATATTAAGATAATTTCACACGAAAAGATTTTTTATAATTTTCTTCAATCTGAGAATTATATTTACAGATGGAAAAATTTGTTCAAAATAAACAAATCAATGTTGTTATGGTAGTCGTGTTTTTCAATGAAACCATAGAAAAGTTCTGGAGACTAGGAGGAAGACAGAAGAAAATTAATACAACTTGAAAAAGAAGAGAGGGGGTCAAAAAGACCCCAAAACGTCACTTGAGGGGTATTACAACTTTTAGGAGGAAAAGACGGAACGTAAGCTTAAGGTCATTTTGACCCATAGAGGCCAGGGAATACCCTATTTCCAAAACCGTCTTTCGAGGGTATTACAGTAATTTTTCAGTAAAACGTTGTAATGACATCCTGGAAAATATTACTAGGTCCCTAAAAAAAGACAAATTCTCCTCGATTTGGAAATAGGGGGGGGTCAGAAAGACCCCAAAACGTCACTTGAGGGTATTACAACATCAACATTAGAGGAAAAACTTAAAGTTAAGCTTAGGGTCATTTTGACCCATAGAGGCCTGGAAATACCAATTTCCAAAACCGTCTTTAGAGGGTATCACAGTAATTTTAAATAAAACCTTTGAAAGTGGCATCCTGGATATATTACCAAGGAAAATATTACTGATCCCACAGAAGAATACGATTTGAAAATATAAGGGGAGGGGTCAGAAAGACCCCAAAACCTCACTTGAGGGCGTATACAACAACAACTTTAGGAGGAAAAGACCTAACGTAAAGCATAGGGTCATTTTGACCCACAGAGGCATGGAAATACCCTATTTCCAAAACTGTCTTTCGAAGGTATCGCAGTAATTTTTCAAAATAACCTTTGAAAGTGACATCCTGGAAAATATTACTGGATCCCACAAAAAAAAAATTCTCCTCGATTTGAAAATATAGGGGGGGGGTCCAGAAAGACCCCAAAACGTCACTCGAGGGGTATACAACAACAACTTTAGAAGGAAAAGACCGAACGTAAAGCTTAGGGTCATTTTGACCCACAGAGGCCTGGAATTACCCTATTTTCAAAACAGACTTTCGAGGGTATCACAGTAATTTTTCAATAAAACCATTGAAAGTGACATCCTGGAAACTATTACTAGTTCCCACAAAAGAAGAAAAATTCTTCTCGATTTGAAAATAGGGAGGGGGGGGGGGTCAGAAAGACCCAAAAACGTCGTTTGAGGGGTATTACAACAACAACTTTAGGAGAAAAATCTAACTTAAAGCTTAGGGTCATTCTGACCCACAGAGGCCTGGAAATACCCTATTTCTAAAACCGTCTTTCGAGGGTATCACAGCAACAGTCAGAAAGACCCAAAACGTCACTTGAGGGGTATTACAATATTTTATGACAATGGTTCTCAACGATAACTCCTTACAATAACTCCTTTAGGAGGGAAAGTATTAACGTCTTAGGGTCAAAATGACCCTTCTGGAGGCTTGGAAATACCTCATTTTCAAAAACCATCTTTCAAAAGTATTACATAATTTTTGAATAATCTATAGAAAAAATGACTTAGTGGAAACCATGTAGTGGGTCAAAAAACCCCAAAACTTCTGTTGAGGGGTATACAATAACTTCTTCAGGAGGGAAAGACTGAACGTAAAGCTTAGGGTTATTTTGACCCTTCAGAAGCTGGAAATACCTCATTTCCAAAAACAGTCTTTCAAGGGTATTACAATAATTTTTAATACAACCATTGAAAAGTCACTTCCAGAAACTCTGAGGAGTAGATCCCACAAAAAGAAGACGAATTCTCCTCGTTTTGACCACAATAGGTCAAAAATGACCCCGAAAACGAATGTTGAGGGGTATTACTTCTTAGGAGGGAAAGGCTTAACGTAAGGCTTAGGGTCAAAATGACCCTTTAGAGGCCTAAATACCTCATTTCCAAAAACCATCTTTAATTACAATAATTAGGAATAAATCTATAGAAAATGACTTCATGGAACCATTAGAACAAGATCCCAGAAAAAAAAAGTCAAATTCTCCTCATATTGAATATAGTGGGTCCAAAAGACCCCCAACGTCTGTTGAGGGGTATTACAATAACTTCTTCAGGAGGGAAAGACTGAACGTAAAGCTTAGGTTATTTTGACCCTACAGAAGCTGGAAATACCTCATTTCCAAAAACAGTCTTTCAAGGGTATTACAATACTTTTTTAATAAAACCATTGAAAAGTGACTTCCGGAAACTATGAGGAGTAGATCCCACAAAAAGAAGACGAATTCCCTCGTTTGGACCACAATAGGTCAAAAATGACCCCAAAAACGAATGTTGAGGGTATTACTTCTTTAGCAGGGAAAGGCTTAACGTAAGGCTTAGGGTCAAAATGACCCTTTAGAGGCCTAAATACCTCATTTCCAAAAACCATCTTTTAAAGGTATTACAATAATTTTTGAATAAATCTATAGAAAAATGACTTCATGGAAACCATTAGAACAAGATCCCACAAAAAAAAGTCAATTCTCCTCATTTTGAACATAGTGAGTCAAAAGACCCCAAAACGTCTGTTGAGGGTTTACAATAACTTCAGAAGCCTGGAAATATCTCATTTCCGAAAACCGTCTTTCAAGGGTATTACAATAATTTTTAATATAACCATTGAAAAGTGACTTCCGGAAACTCTGAGGAGTAGATCCCACAAAAAGAAGACGAATTCTTCTCGTTTTGACCATAATGGGTCAAAAAGACCCAAAACGTCTGTTGAGGGGTATCACTATAACTTCTTTTGAAGAAATGGCATAAATGAGGCATATTTGAAAATTACCGAGCATAAAGAGGCCTCTCAGACTCAGACCCTTTTCCGAAAACCGTCTATCAAGGGCATCACAATAATTTTGCAATGAACCATTGAAAAGAGGCTCTACTGTTTGTTTTTACCTTATGAAAAAAAAAAAGAAGACCAAAAAACGACTCTCAGAGGTGTCATAATAACTACTTTCAGGGAGAAGGCTTAAAATTAAGCAGATTCAATAATAAGCACAAGTGTCATTTTGACTAATCGGAAAACCCTACCTACTTCCAAAAACCACTTGTCAAGGGTATTACAATAATCTTTTAACAAAAACCATAAGAAAAAAAAACATTTAATTCGCTAAGTTTTCAACACATTGGAGCCTGAAAGATTTACTTCCAAAAACATTCTGTCGTGGGTTTTTTTTTTTTTTTTTTTTTTTTTATATACATCTGCTTCCAATTTTTGATTGCAGATGTTTTGATTGATACAAATTACAGATATTGCATTAATTTTGAAGTTAATTCATGAATTATATCACACGTTTAGTCTCTGATTATTGCTGAATGAACGTCACGAATTTGTCCAAGAACTGTGTAACCAGCAACGTTTTCGGATGCACCGGCCACCTGTCGTGGGTATTACAACTCTTGGAGAAAAGGCTTACAAAAAAAAACCCAACATCATTTTGACCCCCTGGGTCTGAGAGACCCCAATTTACAAAAAAAACCGTCTGCGGAGGGTATCATAACGTTTTACGCACACATTCTTTCTTGAAAAGCGGGTCAAAAAGGCTCAAAAATTATGGTCAAACTGTTTAGCAGATGGTTAACGTCTGTCAAGACAATAAAAAATGACCCAAAGCATCATTTTGACCCTACAGGGGTCTCTCAGACCCCATTTACAAAAAACCGTCTGCGGAGGGTATCACAACTTTCCACCTACACGTTCTTTCTTTAAAAGCGGGTCAAAAAGGCTCAAAAATTATGATTTAGCAGAAGGTTAACGTCTGTCAATTCAATAACAAAATGACCCCAAGCATCATTTTGACCCTACAGGGGTCTCTCAGACCCCAGAAAACCATCATGGAGGGTATCAAACTTTTCACCCACACATTCTTACTTTAAAAGCGGGTCAAAAAGGCTCAAAAATTATGGTCAAACTATTTAGCAGATGGTTAACGTCTGTCAAGACAATAAAAAAATGACCCCAAGCATTATTTTGACCCTACAGGGGTCTCTCAGACCCCATTTACAAAAAAACCGTCAGCGGAGGGTATCACAGCTTTTCACCCACATTCTTTAAAGAAAGACACAGCTTTTCACCCACATTCTTTAAAGAAAGAATGAGTGGGTGAAAAGTTGTGATACCCTCTCAGACGGTTTTTTTTTATATGATGTTTTATTTTTTATCCTAGGATGTAGTCATTGAAGTTGGTGTAGTTATGGATAAATCTAGGAATTTTTTTGTTGAAAACAGGTTTTTTTTTGTAAATGGGGTCTGAGAGACCCCAGAAACCATCAGTGGAGGGTATCATAACTTTTCACCCACACATTCTTACTTTAAAAGCAGGTCAAAAAGGCTCAAAAATTATAGCCAAACGATTAAGCAGATGGTTAACAATCAAGCTTATCAAATAAAGCTTGGAACTACGCCAAAATACCACCATTTTGTCAGAAAACCAAGTTATAATAAAACTTACCCAACTTTTTAGGCACACTCATAGGACTCGGGTCTCGACTTCTCGGAAGATATTTCTCTTGTTAATACTTTACTGGTTAATGGTGCTCGATACTAAAAAATACAAATATTTATATGGAAATATGGAGTTTGTATATACCTTAGTTCGTACTTGCAGTCTTTCTCTTGCCTCATTGAATACGTTACTATTATTCTTAATTTTGATTTTGTTCTTTGCACCAATCGGTATGCCTGTCGAAGGCTTTCGGGCCGAAATACCGCTCGCAGTATGGACACTGCTCGTAATCGGACGGTTTAACTTTGACGGTCGGTTCGCTCTTTTACGTACCGCCTGAAGAGTCCTGGCCAAATCCGCCTGTTTTTCACGCCATTTCGACTGCGTCATCGCCTTCGATGGCGTCTCCTTTTTCTTACCGGGAGTCAATAAAATCTCCGTACCTTGAAGTCTCTGTTTCGCCGAATCGAACTTCTTTCGTTTCTTCATCAACGTCTTTTCGCAGACTTTGGCATGCTTCGCCAATGCTTCCGGACGGAATGTTCGATTACACGACGAGCAAGGCAGCAATATGGACGGAACCGGTTCCACTTCTATAAACATAAATTAGATCATCAAAAACGTCAGCAAAACATTAATCACTTCCTAGAATAACCTGCCTCACGACCTCCATCACTATCAGTGCATAAAAACCGACCAAAAAAACTACTCACGGTAAAAACTCATAACCGAAGGGCACCTCACAAAAACCGCATTTTCAGACATTCAGGAACAAAATTTATACCCCCAAAAAATCCCTAAATTTTATAAAATTCTAAAATAAACCAATCATACGTTCAGAAAAAAAAGAATCAAAAGGTGGTAAAGAAAAGTAGTTACAAAAATAAAATTTATTATAAAAATAAGAAAATAAAGGATCAATGAAGTACTAAGTCAAGGCTATGAAGGCTACACCTGTTAATCGGATTTGATAAAAAATAAAAGAACTTATCCAAATAACAATTAAAATCAATAAAAAAGGTAATAAACTATTAATAATAAATAAATGTTATCAAACAATAAAAATAAAATGATAAAAAGAATGATAAAAATAAAGAATGTTTACACCTACCTTGTATCTCGGCCATTCTTGACGGGGTTGCTGTGGGCAACTGACTTCCCACTTTTTGTTTTGCTTGCATTTCCATATGAGAAATTTCTTAATCTTTTTATAATTGACCATTTTCGCTTTTTATTAATTTTTTAATTTAAAAAATAAAATATTTTATATATTTTGATGCTGCGGACTCAATAACATGAGAGAGACTGAAGGCGGAGTCTGAGAGGATCTTTGTATGGATAAAAAAGGGTTTCCTCAGGTAAAAATAGAAAATCAAGGGCCGGAATAGTTCAGCCCTTTACCCACAGATGACGGTAGAATTAACAACGGAAATGTCCAGATTTAGATAAACTGGGGAAGGGGTGCATGTCTGGAGATGTACAACGGATTTTGATAAAGATATTGTGTTAAGAAACATTTTTTGGGGTAAGTTTTGTGCTTTTTTTATATTAAATTAAGCATCTGCTGGATCAGCACTTGATTGCTAGGTTTTTGGGGATGTGGACCAAAAGGAGGTGATTAGAAAAGACATCCGTTTGGTGAGAGACTCGAGAACGAATAATCCGCCCGAGTCCGTTCATTTTTAAAATGAAATATGAATGGACCCAGTCGGTATGATATGAACGGACTCGGGCGAATTATTCGTTGTGGCGAAACAAGGTTTGGCGCCAATTTCGATTTTAAAAAGGGTCCGGGTTACGTCCAGGGATTCCAAAACTTTCAGCAGCGGACCATTTTTTGGGGGAAAATCATTGGTTTTTTGGCTCAAAAATTGTTCAAAATACTAAAATGTGGGACATATCTCGTTAATGTCTATAGAACCTCCAGTTTGAAAGGAATTGCAGTCATTTTACCCAGGAAACTACCGACAATCCGTGAAAATGGGTATTTCTGTAAAAAGCCGACTAAAACTATGTCAAATAGGACTATGCTGTCAAAATCGAGAAAAATGGGGTCTCTTTAACCAAAAACCAGAAAAACTACCAAAATTTTGTAAAAAATGGTCATTTTCTGTCAAAAAGCCGAGAAGAACTCCTAAAACCTGTTTAACGGGATTCCCTGTCAAAAAACCGAAGAAAAGTCCCGACTGTTCTGTTAAAATGGGTTTTCTGCCAAAAAACCGAGAAAACTACAAAAATTTTGGTAAAAAAGGGGTTTCTTTGTCTAAAAATCGTGAAAATGTCCGTAAAATCGTGAAAAATTTTGGCTTCTCTGTCAACAAACGGAGGAAACTACCAAAAGTACTGTAAAAAAGGGGCCTCTTTGACAAAAAAAAAACCAAGAAAAGCTTCAAAATTTTGGTGAAAACGGTCATTTTCTGTCAAAAAGCCGAGGAAAACTCTTAAGAAACCTGTTAAAATAGGGTTCCTAGCAAAAAAAAAACCGAAGAATAGTCCCAACTGTTCTGTAAAAATGGGTTTTCTGGCAAAAAAAACCCCGAGAATACTGCTAAAAATTAGTAAAAATGGGGGTTCTGTGTTAAAATCGAGGAAATATCCTTGAAATTGTGAAAAAATTTTGGCTTCTCTGTCAACAAACGGAGGAAAACTACCAAAAGTGCTGTAAAAATGGGGTCTCTTGGACAAAAAAAACCAAGAAAAACTAACAAAATTTTTGTGAAAAACGGTCATTATCTGTCAAAAGCCGAGGAAACTTAAAAAGCCTGTTAAAATAGGGTTCCTA
>JACGAQ010002784.1:0-36956 GCA_014119065.1 Orius insidiosus
AAAACCGATATGCGGCAAAGCGCTGCGGCGGGTACGAAGGGCGAACTCCACATCCTAGTCCACAACCCCACTCCTTTTCGCATTCCAGGGCATGACTTTTCAGTTGAGTTCGCCCGTTAAAAACTTTAAAATGCGAATCTCGAAACTACGTTTTGTTGAGTTCGCCCTTCGTACCCGAGCGCCTCATTTTTTCCCCATTTCGTCTATTTTGAATAAAAATGGCTTCTACAAGGAAATTTTAATCACAATTTCAATTCTAAATTTGAATAATCTTTTTTCTGTTATTTATTATTAATATTTACATTAGACTTTACAAGAATTCATATTTTACAAATAGAACTTTTATTTTGTTTTGTACATAAATATAAAAACAAAGGCGGACACGCACATAAAGCTGGTTAGGAAATCTTTTTAAAATAATTTTTTAAGTCGTGTAAAGGACAAAAGTGGGTTAGACAAGGTAACATTTTCAAAAAACATTTAAATTATAATATTATATCAACTAATATTTACAGCGTATATTTGACTCTTTGGTATGAGTACATTAATAGTATAATATTATAACACGTACATTATTATATATATTTTTTAAATAAATTATAAATTAAACGGTGTGGATGGACTTAAGTGCTTTTAACTTTTTGATTTAAAGAGAAAATATCACAGAAATACGAGGAGAGCAACAAGTGAAATTTAAAAAAATTAAACAAACTGGAAAAAATTTGTGTACATTTAATTCATGTTAAGACAATATTGACTAGCCCTTTCTATTTTATATCCACAATATCGCACCATTTGATTAAAAACAGCTCTATAATTTACATCGTTCTAATTTAAAACACAATATTGTGGAAACAAAAATATCTATTAAATATTACAGCAAATATACAATTTAATTTTTTTTTTTCCTTTTTCGCCTCTAAAACGGGAGTATAAAATACGTGACTATACAAAAAATTACATTTTGTCAACAAGTTTCAGTCATGTCCTAAATGACCGGGAGCAGATGAGGGAAATCCGCCGATTATCGCACACTGCGGTAGAAATGTTTTTATTTTTTTAAATTTTCACTTTTGACAATTTTACTACCTGAGAAGAAATGGCGTGAGGACGATGAGAATGAGCTGGCATGGGAACATCCTTGTACTTTCGCTCGGTGACGTCACTGAAAAAGAAACATAAATTTTTTATGACCAGAGGGAAAAACGACATTTGAAATCAATAAAAATCATATAAAAGAAATTATTATCCCAGGAGAATACTGTCAAAATATCTTTATATTTTTTATTTAAAAGAGCCATTAAGAAAACGCGTATAAATAAGAAGAGAATGCATTTTGACAAGCTGGATGTAATAGATTCGATATGACGTCATTTATATTTCATGGAGGAAAAAAAAAACAACAAGATGACATTTAGAGTTTGTCAGAAGGAAAAATTTTTATTCAATTTGTCATATCTGTCCTTCATCCAATTAGCCGTTTTCTTACAGTTTCTCCCCGAACAATTTTTAAGCTCACCTTAAAAAGTGCTTTCTTCTTAACCTCTCAATCTTTCCGGCCCTCCTTCCACAATTTTAATTTAGAGGTGGGGGAAAAAATTGCCTAATTTATAAAAATCTCTCCACGGGAAAGAAGCGCTCGTCTGCCTCTCGCCCGGATCCGTGCTTCTTCGTCGAGGGGCAACATATTTCATATAAATTGAATAAATATTTCTTTCTCTTTTTTTTTTTTCGAACTAGCACTCGTCTTTATTAAGAATAACGACGTACTCTCAAAGGGTTAACTTAATTTATTACATCAAAGTAGTGTTTATGGGTAAACTCGAAGTACACTCAATTAATTATTTTTCTGTTTAGTCCCAATTTATCTCAGAAATAACTCAATTCTATATGAGGCGCTCCGAGTACGAAGGGCGAACTCAACAAAACGTAGTTTCGAGATATTCACATTTAAAGTTTTATGTTATGGGCGAACTCAACAGAAAAGTCATGCCCTGGAATGGGAAAAGGAGTGGGGGGTTGTGGGCTATGATGTGGAGTTCGCCCTTCGTACCCGCTCGGATATCGCAGTTTTGCCGCATATCGGTTTTACGTATTTAAAGGGGAAAAAAGGGCGATAAAAATTATAAGGTGTATTCTCCAAGAGGTCAAGAATCAGAAAATGAAAAAAAAAAATTTGTCCGATGTTGAGTTCGCCCTTCGTATCCGGAGCGCCTCATATTTATGTGGTTTTTGTTATAATCAACATTTTTTAAAACTGAGAGGTAAAAAAGTGTTTGAATCACAATTGTAGGTAAACATGCGTGATGTGTACGATTATACGTGTGAGACGATCAGCAGGTGTTGGGCATAAAAAAGGGCGTGCAAACAGCATCTTTCCCTTTATAAATCCCAGTCAAAATTACGTACGGGTGATAAAAGCCCTCCCACATTGTAAACAAAATTGAGGCCGAGTGCCGAATTCCGCTTTGAACCGCGCGCATTTTTCCCCCATCGCACGCCGATGAACAAGAAGAATAAAAAAGGAGTGAGTGCTGAAAGCAAAAAAAACCCTAGTGGGGAGTATAATTTTATTAAAACTTTCTAAAGTGATTTCTCTCCCCAAAGTTTATTTTTGAGTTTGTTTGTCCACTTTGTTCCATTTCAAGCGTTAAATTTTCTTTTTATGGTTATATAATACGGCTCAAATCGGACAAAGAGTACTGGTAATTGCAATTGAAAAAATCCATAAAATCTATCGATCAATATTCATGTAGATGGCTAAAAGAGAAATGATAAGAAATGGCTAAAGAGAAATGATAAGAATGATCAGCTAGATGCATCAAATTCGACGGGAAAAAAATCATGTGACTAAAAAATCAGTTGAAAACAAAATTTGCTTCAAATATTTCGGGAATTGAGTTTTAAGGTGAAAAAATCCGACGATTTGCTTATTTTAATTCATTACAAAGGAAATGAGGCGCTCCGGGTACGAAGGGCGAACTCGACATGGGACAATTTTTTTTTTTTCATTTCCAGATTCTAGACCTTTTGAAGAATACACCCACGTAATTTTTGTATTGAGTTTCCCCTTTTTTCCCCTTTAAAATACGTAAAAACCGATATGCGGCAAAGCTCTAACTGCGATATCCGAGCGGGTACGAAGGGCGAACTCGTATCCTAGTCCACTACCCCCACTCCTTTTCCGGGAGCCCCACTCCTCTTGGAACAGCTCACCGCCACGAAATAAAAATATATTATACATTTTGTGACTTAATAATCGTAAAAAATATTCGAAAATTTTTAAAAAACCCTTTCCTCTATGATTCTATAAAATCTAAAATCTCGCCACGAAAATTCCAGAGAGTGACTTTTCTGTCGAGTTCGCCCTTAACAGAAAACTTTAAAATGCGAATATCTCGAAACTACGTTTTGTCGAGTTCGCCCTTCGTACCCGGAGCGCCTCAAATCAACCTATAAGTCATTATTTTTTACTTATTTATTAAACTAAAATTAGATTTTTTTTTTCGATGTAATACTAGGTGGATTGTAGGTAAGTTATACGATTGATCGGAAGTAACTACATGTGTCCTGTATTATGCACATATAAATGGCGAATTTCGAAGATAGCTATTTTGTTCATCTCTTTCCGTTTCTTTATTAATGGCCCGGACGGAGGTATCTTTAAAACAACAAGTTTATTTACGAAAGATTTTTTTTTCCCAAAGTCAAAGAAGAAAATATTTATTTGTGATTTGTTTTTATCGAATTGATTTCTAGAAAAAAAATGCGCGTTCCTGAGGAGTATTTAGAAAAAAAACATGAATTTTGAAAAATTTTTTGATCAAAGCATTTAGGAGGTATGATGGTTTTTAAGTGAGTTGCTTTGCAAATTTTTCTTGTTAACAACGGTTTTCGGTTTTTCCCTTCTACCTCGGAAACCGTCACTCAAAACGAAAAAATGTCCTAAGTAAAAGTTGTAGGTACAAAGATTTCCTACAAAAATTTATTTATTTATTATTTGCGTAAGAGCAATATTAAGGAGTTATGAGGTTAAAACTAATAATCCTACAGAGCCTGTCTGAAAACTTAAACCTTCATATCTCCTAAAGCATTGCTCTGACGGAAAAAAACTAATAAAATATTTTATGTAGTAAATTTTAGTACCTAAAACTTTTACTTAGAACATTTTTTCGTTTTGAGCGACGGTTTCCAAGATAGAAGGGAAAAACGGAAAACCGTTGCTCAGAACGAAAAATGTACAAAGCAACCAACTTAAAACCCTCATATACCCTTAAGGCAAGAGGAAAAAAGTACGATTTTGAGCAATTGAACTCAACATTGTGATCGAAATTACGATTTTTTCCTTTTTCAGTAGAAAAAAAAGGAAAAAACCCTCTAACCTGAGCATAATTTAAAGTTAGAAAAGAAAAAGCAAACGGAAATAAGGGCGTACTCGTTGAAAATATCACTTTTGAATTATTTAACATCCTACCTTTTTAATGGAAATTTTTTTAAAAACTCATTCATTTTTATTTTTCAATATCCGTTTTTAATGGCCCTTAAATTTTTTTTTTACTCCTTTTGGATAAACTCACTTATCACGTAGAAAATTCATTGGGAGGTGGCGGAAGTTTTATTAACAGAAAGATAAGCGGATTTTACACGGAAAACAAGTTGGCCGAGGAGTAAGAACGGTGAGTTAGTGCCGGGCCGCTAAACGCATTATCAGAGCGACTCTTCCCCCCACCCTTTTGGTACTCGGTTTACGAAACGTAATTGGAAATATTAGTGTTTTAACGAAATTAAAAAAAGTTTGTTGACCCGATGCAGTGAGCTCTGGGATTAAAAGTCGATGGCGAGGATTTATTTGAGTCACAAATTTAAAATAAAGTAAAATTGAGGCGCTCCGGGTACGAAGGGCGAACTCGACAAAACGTAGTTTCGAGATATTCGCATTTTAAAGTTTTCTGTTAAGGGCGAACTCGACAGAAAAGTCACTCTCTGGAATTTTCGTGGCGAGATTTTAGATTTTATAGAATCATAGAGGAAAGGGTTTTTTAAAAATTTTCGAATATTTTTACGATTATTAATTCACAAAATGTATAATATATTTTTATTTCGTGGCGGTGAGCTGTTCCAAGAGGAGTGGGGCTCCCGGAAAAGGAGTGGGGGTAGTGGACTAGGATACGAGTTCGCCCTTCGTACCCGCTCGGATATCGCAGTTAGAGCTTTGCCGCATATCGGTTTTACGTATTTTAAAGGGGAAAAAAGGGCAAACTCAATATAAAATCTGAAATTAATGAAAAAAAAAAAATTTGTCCGATGCCGAGTTCGCCCTTCGTACCCGGAGCGCCTCAATTTATTTATTTCCTACTCAAAAACACCACTGTAATAAGTGGTACAACGGACCCTTTTATAAAAAGAATTGTTTTTTGAAAAAATCTATTTGTCAGAAATTAGGTCGAAAGGGTGCAAAAGGATACTCTTGTAAGTGGCTCACGTTAAGCAAAGTGTCCCGATTAGTCATTTCAAAGGGTAAATCAATAAACGCAATGATCAGAAACACCCCCCGCTATTTAAAAAGCCGTTAAAAATAATTTAGACAATCGATTTACTAATGTCATCAAAAAAAGGGAGAGGAAAAAAGTCGGCATTTGTAAACGGGAGTTGAACGAGGATGGGACTGAAGCAATTTGAATTGTAATTCCGGGCTGAGGCGTATTGAAAACACGTTCCGGAAAATTGGAAGGAACTCTGCTTCCTAGAACTCTTCGGGGCTTTTCCCTTTAAAAAGAAGGTTCAAGAATTTGTACTATAAAAGACCCTTTATAATACCTACCTGAATTATAACTTTTTATTTATTTTTAACTTGAGTAATTTGCTTGTTTTTTTTTGTAAAAAAAAATTTGAAAACGTAACGAGAATTTTAGAATGGGTTGTTTTGACGCGCTCCGGGTACGAAGGGCGAACTCAACAAAACGTAGTTTCGAGATATTCGCATTTTAAAGTTTTATGTTACGGGCGAACTCAACAGAAAAGTCATGCCCTGGAATGAGAAAGGAGTGGGGGTTGTGGACTAGATGTGGAGTTCGCCCTTCGTACCCGCTCGGATATCGCAGCGCTTTGCCGCATATCGGTTTTTACGTATTTAAAGGGGAAAAAAGGGCGATTTCGATATAAAAATTATATGGGTGTACTCATCAAGAGGTCTAGAATATGAAATGAAAAAAAAAAAATTGTGCGATGTTGAATTCGCCCTTCGTACCCGGAGCGCCTCAAATAGAGGCATAAAAGACCATAAAAGACCCTTTATAATACCTACCTGAATTATAACTTTTTATTTATTTTTAACTTGAGTAATTTGCTTGTTTTTTTGTAAAAAAAAAATTTGAAAACGTAACGAGAATTTTAGAATGGGTTGTTTTGATTGATAGGTGGAAGAATGATTCTCGCCAGCGTGTGACAAGGACGATTGACATTTCACAAATCTCTTCTGACAAATGACACGTCATATCTGTTAAACCTATTTTCATTGACTTTTTTAGGAGGGGGTAGTAAAAAGTTAGTTTTTATAGTAGAGTAAGGATTTTTCAAGCAACTTTTTTCCCAACAATTGAGGCGCTCCGGGTACGAAGGGCGAACTCGACATCGGACAAATTTTTTTTTCATTTTCAGATTCTAGACCTTTTGAAGAATACACCCATGTAATTTTTATATTGAGTTTGCCCTTTTTTCCCCTTTAAAATACGTAAAAACCGATATGCGGCAAAGCTCTGCGATATCCGAGAGGGTACGAAGGGCGAACTCGTATCCTAGTCCACTACCCCACTCCTTTTCCGGGAGCCCCACTCCTCTTGGAACAGCTCACCGCCACGAAATAAAAATATTATATACATTTTGTGAATTAATAATCGTAAAAAATATTCGAAAATTTTTAAAAAACCCTTTCCTCTATGATTCTATAAAATCTAAAATCTCGCCACGAAAATTCCAGAGAGTGACTTTTCTGTCGAGTTCGCCCTTAACAGAAAACTTTAAAATGCGAATATCTCGAAACTACGTTTTGTCGAGTTCGCCCTTCGTACCCGGAGCGCCTCAATTTTTCTTTCGATTGAATTATGAGGTTTTTCTTTGTTCTCATTAAAAAAAAGAAAGTTAATTAATTTTTAGTTTGAATTAACACAACCTGAGCATAAAATGTCAGAGTTTTCAGTTCGTTAGAACTCTTTAGGAAGGAGCCCCCTTTTATTTAGCCTGATTATTGGGCATTGTGAATCAACATAAAAGTCCTAAATGAAAACTTCAAAAGAAACGTTTTCTTTAATAAAAATGAGGTGAAAATCAAATTAAAATTATGAGGGGCAGTATACGTTGAGGTAAAACGTAGAGGTCGTGAGGGTCTAGCCTGTTGCGCCTGTACAGCTACTTTGATGGATTCGAAAAGGTGTGGAAAATATGGTAAAGAGTTTTCAGGTGTGGATAAGAGAAGA
Source organism: Orius insidiosus (assembly GCA_014119065.1). Taxonomy (NCBI): domain Eukaryota; kingdom Metazoa; phylum Arthropoda; class Insecta; order Hemiptera; family Anthocoridae; genus Orius; species Orius insidiosus. The sequence goes on from JACGAQ010002784.1 coordinate 7,473, forward strand.
GATTAAACTTGAAAGCTTTCTCTTCTTTTATCTTCACATGTTTACCTTTTTATTCACCCCCCACCCATTCTTTGTCCGAAGACTGTTTTCCTTGAGGTTGTTTTCATGCCTCGAGGGGGAGGTCTCTTCTCCTCTTACCTCTAAGCCTCTGGAAGGGTGAGAAGGTTCACAATAACTCGAGCAATGTAATACCGGCTCATGTCTAAGGTGGAAGAAAAGACAAGGAGCTTCAAAGAGGAATCCGACCTCAAAAGGAAAAATAAAGTCTTGTCTTATTACATAAAAAAAAAGCGGAACGAAAAAGGCAAAAATAAAACACAAATTTTATTTCACCCACTATTTTTATAACATTTTTTTTAAATTTTTTTTCGAAAAGCTATAAAGATAACAAAATTGAAGGGAAAGTCTGGCATGGTGGACGGTCTTAGTGCCAGATTTATTGCCAGATTTATGGATTTAAATTGCTCGGTGGTAGGAAGGGGTGTGATTTATGCTGCGAATAGGGGGTGGGGGGAGCGAGAGAGAGCCTAAGTGACTTCCAACATCATAATACTAAAGGGAAAGGGACGGAGGGCGGGAGGTCGACTTTACCCTTTAACCACCGGCAACCTTCGTCAAAAGTGAATCTAATTAAAGTTTTTTTTAGTAAAAGCGTAAGAAAAAAACCATGAGGATTTTACCAAAAAAGCTTACTCGTTTGAAAAAAAAAGCATCATTTGATCAAATCTACCTAAATTTGCAGCACAAAAAATCATCGTTCTTTTTATAAATATTTAAGCTTATACGTTAAATTAACTTTCTTTTTTTTTAGATAGAGACGTTATTAATTGAACGTTAATCTGTAGAAAAATTTTATTTGGAAATGAGGCGCTCCGGGTACGAAGGGCGAACTCGACATCGGACAAATTTTTTTAACTTCCTTAAAGAAGTTATTGTGATACCCTCGAGTCGGGTTTTTGGGGAAGAGTCCTCCAGTTTTTTTTCATTTTCAGATTCCAGACCTCTTGGTGAATACACCCATATAATTTTTATGTTGAGTTCGCCATTTTTTCCCTTTAAATACGTAAAAACCGAAACTTTAAAATGCGAATATCTCGAAACTACGTTTTGTCGAGTTCGCCCTTCGTACCCGGAGCGCCTCATTTCCAAATAAAAATTTTGACTCAAATCAACCCCAGTAGATGGACATTATTTTGAAAAAACCTGTAGATGGATACCTACAGGAATATTTTACAAACTTTTAGACAGCAGAAAGGAAATTATTTAGACTTAAATATCCTTATTATCGGGCCTGAAACACCGGCGTCCATGAGAATGTTGATAGGCTAAGTTCTTCAACCATCGGCCACAGAATATTTGAGGCGCTCCGGGTACGAAGGGCGAACTCAACAAAACGTAGTTTCGATATATTCGCATTTTAGAGTATTATTTACGGGCGAACTCAACAGAAAAGTCATTCCCTGGAATAGGAAAAGGAGGTTGTGGGCTAGGATGTGGAGTTCGCCTTTCGTACCCGCTCGGATATCGCAGCGCTTTGCCGCATATCGGTTTTTACGTATTTAAAGGGGAAAAAAGGGCGATAAAATTATAAGGGTGTATTCGCCAAGAGGTCTAGAATCTGAAAATGAAAAAAAAATTTGTCGATGTTGAGTTCGCCCTTCGTACCCGGAGCGCCTCATTTGTTTAAAAAGCATAGAGCTTATATTTCAAGCATATATGGCAGATACAACGCAGTATCCCCATTATCTTTCTCATTCTGATTCTATAGAAATAACGATAACGATTTTACAGAGCTTTTCTATTGAGGGCAAGATAAATTTTACATAAACTTTTACGATACTGGAAGAACGCTGTCTTCTATCTATAAAAAAAATTCAACGTAAACGATCTAGATATATTTTCTTTTTTTTCTAGTGCATTTTTAGAGTTCAGCCCGGAAATTTTTATTTTACTTCTTTTCTTAATAAAGCTTTCTTTTTTTATGTTTATGGTTTTATTAAGATGAAAAGAATTTAGAATGGCGTTGATTTTTGTCCTTTCTTTTAAAAAATCGATTCTATTTCATGGAACTATAACCTTTTTGATGCTCCGGGATAAACGCGGCCTGAACTCAATAGAAGAGAGAGAAAAATAATCCTTTGATCATTTTAAAGCGTTTTTACGGTTCTTGAAATTCCCTTTGGCACATCTTTTAAAAAGAGTAAAACTAGAATGGAGTAAAAAAAGGGGCGTACCTCTTTCTGGGACAGGCTCGGACGTCCTAGGTCCTAAAACGAGCTCCGCGGCTTTTGTATAAAGCGTCGCCACAAGTGCGGTGCACCTGATATTTAATTGGCCATTTGCGCTCATATGGGCCGGCTCGACCCTTAGCTCCAATGCGAGCACAGAATATTGAAGACCGTTCCCCGAGTTGAAATATCGCGTTGTCGTCTGTCCGACCTGAATATAAAAAAATAGTAAAATTTATTCACATATTTTATAAATGTTAATAACGAAGGAGAGAGAATGAAAATGGATATTCCAAACCGGTTTCGGCGTAGAAGCCTCGTCAGGTTTTACATTGTATAATTTCTGAAAGAGAAGAAATGAGGCGCTCCGGGTACGAAGGGCGAACTCAACATCGGACAAATTTTTTTTTTCATTTTCAGATTTTAGACCTTTTGATGAATACACCCATATATTTTTATATTGAGTTTGCCCTTTTTCCCCTTTAAATACGTAAAAACCGATATGCGGCAAAGCTCTAACTGCGATATCCGAGCGGGTACGAAAGGCGAACTCCACATCCTAGTCCACAACCCCCACTCCTTTTCCCATTCCAGGGCATGACTTTTCTGTTGAGTTCGCCCGTAACATAAAACTTTAAAATGCGAATATCTCGAAACTACGTTTGTTGAGTTCGCCCTTCGTATCCGAGCGGGTACGAAGGGCGAACTCCACGCGAACTCCACATCCTTGTCCACAACCCCCACTCCTTTTCCCATTCCAGGGCATGACTTTTCTGTTGAGTTCGCCCGTAACATAAAACTTTAAAATGCGAATATCTCGAAACTACGTTTTGTTGAGTTCGCCTTCGTACCCGGAGCGCCTCAAATCTTCGTAAAACTATCTTCCACAGATTTCAAAAATTTCATCGGCACTGTTTTATTAATTAAAAGTAACAAAAATTATTTTTCTTAGGAGAAACAATAAAAAACAATAACTCTGTGAGGCTTTCTCCTTAAAAAAATCATCGAGAGAAAAAAAGCCCTTATTTTAATGAGATCTTATCATTTTTAGGTAGATTTCTTTTCTTCAAAAATCTACCTATTGTAATGTACCAAGTAGTCGCAGATTCAAAAAATTTTCTATACGTTTTTCGTTTCATACCTCCTGGACCCCAAAACCATCCTCAGTTGAAAGTTTATATATATATATATATATATTAGCACGATAACTGGAGCAATTTTAATGTGAGGGTGACGATATCCGGTATTTAGAGCTTTTATCTCAATAGCTCGGACGAGTTCGTTAATGGCTGAAATCGGACCAGCGATTCACCTACTTTACTTAGGGCTTAAAAGACAAAATTGGCATTTTCTATTGAAATCCTAGTCCTTTTGCAAAAAAAACTTTAAGACCTCTGCGAGGGCGTGTAAAAAATTAATTAAAGCAGGTTTGGACGAGCCAGGCGCAAAATATTGAACTAGCTAAACTTTAAAAAAAATTTGAATTTATACCGGGAAATATTAAATATTTATTAATAAAATTATCAGATGTTTTCTAGGGGCTCAGTGGCGCAATATTTCTTATATCATCATTTTTATAACATAATTACCTATATTTTGTGTTTATACATATTAATTTTAATCATGAAAAGAAATCTACCTTTTAGTCCCTGCTACCGCAGGGTCATTATTTAGTAATGATCTATTATTACCTTCATTTTCCCCCCCTTCAGAATGATTTCTTTATCCTTTTTTAAAATTATTTTAGTAAAGTTTCGATATTGAAAAAAAATGACATTCAACTTCCCCGTATGTTTTAATTAGAGAAGGACCGATATAAATTAAACGAGCAAAGTTTTGAAGCTTTGAATGAGAAAATTGGAGATTACTGCGTAAATTATAAAAGTTAAACACTTTCCTCTTTTAAAAAAACATATATCTCCCGAGTTAATTTAGACTTTTATTAAACTCTTGAAGCCCTCTCACATCGGGATATAATTACTTTTTTTTTTAAGCATTTCATGTGTATTCAAAAGCACTCTTTTCTCTAAGTCCACCGTGAAGAGGATTCCATTATTAAATATAAAGCAAAGCTCGATAAAATGTTTTAAAGTACCTATTTTCATACATTCTTAGATACTAGAATAAACTTCACTTTCATTTAAGGCTTAAGTGGAGTATTAATGAAAACAACCTTCAACAGATTAAAAATAATCGGTTGGAGCTAGCCTAACGAACGTTCCTTTAATTATTAACTTAAAAATCAATAAAAGGAGCTTGTGTTTGAATTTATTAAAGTTCAATAAAGATGATAGCTAAGAATTTTTTTCCTGACCGAAGTCAATTTTTTGAAAATTGGGAGCAAATTTCAAAAACTCGATAAAATATGATTTTTAGATTTGTTTAGTATCGTATCTCCTAGACTGCAGCACAATAAAATATATAGCATATATGTGGGATTTGAGGAGAGTCGAGGGAACAATAATTTAAAGGAATATTCACACGAAACTATCTTTATTTTAACACATAAAAGAAAACTCTTTTACAAATAAAGAAAGTACTTGATATTCAAATAAAAGTCACAAATTCGTCGAGGTTCTCTAAATTTCTCACAGTTAGAAAAAACAAACTCACAAAATTAGAACTCACGTTACTCAATTCTCGCAATCGCCGGACGCGCTCTTTTCTTATCACTCCCAACCCCAACTTCCCTCCATCAGGGCTACCAACCGACAAAATATCCCACATATATAGCATATATATAGCAATATATATAGCAGAAGTAATAAGTGGTGAAACGGACCCTTAAATGAAAATAATTAGGTAAAGATGATTATAAAAGTCAAAGATTATGTCTAATTATAAATATTTTTGGAGAAATCCTTATAGACTATACAAGTAAAATAATTGCTTATTTCAAAACTAAATGGAACGATTGACTGGTAACGATTAATCTAAGGTTCGCTAAGCTTATTTGGATAAGAAGATTACGTTCCATTCGAAATTCTCAGGCCAATTTATTGTTTCCCCAATAGCAAAATATTATTGAAAATAAATTGCCTCTGCTTTTTTAAAGGATTTCCAGGATCCCTTAAAAAAATAATAAGAGATAAAAATAAAAATTATGCTTGGAAAAAAGTTTAATAATTTTGTTTAAAAATTGTTCGTGTGCCTGCGGTAAAATGTCTGGAGTTATGAGACAAGAGCGGTAGGTCGCCATTATACCCGGGCGATTATAACGTTAGAGGGTAAAGGGTCGTGGGACTAAGCTGTTATTTATACATCGAAATATCCCAAACGGGAGAAGTTTGAAGGGAAGTTAATTAGGGAGGTTGTTCAACGAGGGTGGGAGTGACCATTCCAGGCCTTCATGTTAGCTATACGAACAAAGAAAATTTACAACACAAAAAAAATTTTTTGAGTAAAAAATGAAAAAGTAATTTATAAATACTTTCAAACTAGGAATGGAATTTTGTTTTTATCTCTCCCACGTAAGCTTTCTAAATGGATGAGATTTAAAACAGAATTTTGATTGAAATGGTATCGCCTCGCATTTTGAGTGACAGCGCTGTGAAAATGGATAACGCAGTTATGAGCAAAGTTAGAAAAAAAATGTATCGGAGTTTCCTGGATTGCTAATTGGATTTCAAACTTCACCTGACCTTCCACTAAAAAGAGATTAGGCTTAAAAATTTTTAATTTGATTTTTTTTTCCCCATTCAACAAGTAGCGTAATTATATTGGGTTTAACGGACAAGGAAAGGGGATTTCGAGTCAGGTGTCAGCCGACGGGAAAAGAAGGATTGGATAAAAATCGGTCACGTCCGACCGGCCGGTGTAACGCGTTGAATCGTAATCGCCGAAAAATCTCCCCCTTCTACACTTTTTTTTTTCGGAAAATCGATTCTGAGTAATTACTTTCAGGTAGACGGGCCGAGACACTTACCTGGGCCAACAATGAATCGCTACGTGCGCCAACTCTACACGACCCTTTTTACGGGAGTTCTTGAATTTCGAAGATAGAAATTTCGAGTTCGAGTTGTGCGTAGAATAAAAACGATCGATTAAAACAAAATTAGAAGTTAATGCACGTGAAAAGGACAAAAACTTGATTTAATTCATGAACGTGAAACTATTTCTTTCAGTAGAAACTCCCTCAAATTTTACCCAGTTTAAAAAAATTTGTGAAAACTAGTCCAAAGTCTAAAGAGTGTAGAAGACACATTTTCGAAAATCATCTGTCAAGGGTATCACAATTTTTTTTAAGTTAATCGCCGCAATGGAAGCTCAAGAAGAAAATCTTTTTCTTCAAAAGATGCCAAAACTCCAAGTTAAAAATTACAATTGAGGCGCTCCAGGTACAAGGGCGAACTCAACAAACGTACTTTCGAGATATTCATATTTTAAAGTTTTATGTTACGGGCGAACTCAACAGAAAAGTCATGCCCTGGAATGGGAAAAAGAGTGGGGGTTGTGGACTAGGATGTGGAGTTCGCCCTTCGTACCCGCTCTGATATCGCAGTTAGAGCTTTGCCGCATATCGGTATTTACGTATTTAAAGGGGAAAAAAGGGCGAACTCAACAAAAAAATTATATGGGTGTATTCACCAAGAGGTCTAGAATCTGAAATGAAAAAAAAAAAAAAAAAAAAATTGTCCGATGTTGAGTTCGCCCTTCGTAGCGCCTCAATTATTCCCTTTTTGAAAAATTGCTATTAAGAAATGAAAAAAAAAAAGTCTAATTTTAGAAGCCATAATTTTTTCAATCTCGGAGCCTGGATCATAAATCTGGTTTACAACGACTACTAAAAGGAAAAGATAAAAATAAAATTTTCATGTACAAACAGATAAAGGAGAGGACGGTATTGGCTTAGAAAATAATAGTGTTTACTCTTAGTAGGACATAAATTAATCCTTAGATAGGGAAGAAGTTCTATTTCTAGTCTTGTATTTAAACTTAAGGGGCACCGGGTGCGAGACTTCACTCACACTCTTGTTTGGCCATATGAGAGCAGCTTTGTGTACAAAAAAAAATTCTTTTTTTAGTCCCCACGGTCAATAACGGAAGATGAACACGTACGTTAAAAAGAAAGTCGAGGAAAGAATGACTTGTGGGAAATATCTCGTTCCCTTGAGATCGTGAAGGTCATTTCCAAAGGGAGAAGACGGAAAGGTCATCTTGTATTCCAGGCATGAGCGATCGCGACTATCTCATCCTCCGTATCACTTCCCGAGGGCAAAACTACCGATACCTTACACTAAAAGCATTAAAGTCACGTACTTTTGTTATTATTTTCAATAATCCTATTTTTATCATGCTTAAACGTGAAACTTACGGCAATATTGTTTATAAAAACGTTTAAAATTGCTGAAGGTTTCGAAGGCGATGACGTACAGTTGCCTTTAAGCACGTCACCGACGTCATATCTTTCTTTTTCTGTGAAGATTGAAGGAGGTCGTTTCGGAAGCTCTGAAACAAAACAAAACACTAATAAATACCTGCATAATTGATTTTTTTACTCCTTAGCCCCGGTTACTTTAGAGGTGGCAAGTGGCTCTATCTCTTGGGGAACCGTGGCAGCGGCGAGCTTTAGTTTAACTTCCCGCTATACCTACGAAACCACTCAGCGAATAAAGTTACGGAGGAAAAAAAAAATTTTTTTTTGTAGTTTACCCCGCTAAAACGGAATCGCTTCTTAGACAGTTGGGGGATTCCTTATTTTTGTCAGAAATAAAAGTCTTTTACTGGTTTTTCTGGCGTTTTTTTTCGATTTCACTTCACATACTCAACTATTTTTATTCAATTTTAGGGCGATTTCATCGAAATTATGCTCTTTACACAAGATTTCCTTACGTTTCACCCTATTTTTTGATCCGAGAAACCACAGTTTTGCTAGATTTTTGTGTTTTTTCCTCCATTCATTTCGAAGGACAAAGAAACATCGTTTTTAGAGGATTTTTGAACCAGAAGCCCTCCTTATGTAATTTTTTTTGCGTTTCTTGCTGTTTTTTGTTTAAAAAACTCTCTTTTTATTTTATTTAACTGCGCTAAAGTAATCAGGTGAGTAGAATTTTCGACTGAGCTTATTTCAATGCCTATTATGATTAAAACAGTAGATTCTATCATGAAAAGTTTATTTTGAGAAAAACCTTGGTGGAGGGTTTTAAAGTTACAATTGTGTTTGCTCTAAAAGTTAAAAAGGAAACCGCAGACGTATTGTTGACATCTGAGTGTTAGGGGTGCGTGTTCTGACTTTAATTCCGAGTTCTATTTCTTCCCACATCCATCTTCTATCGATTCGGTCCCGAATTTTTCGAGGATTTAAAGGTTAAAGTTTGGCAAGGGATGACAGCGGGAACGGCTGGTTGCGGACGAAAAGGCCGAATAGTGAAACAATTAGTCTGATAATTAACTGGTAAAGTTTGCTTAAACTTGTCCTGTCCCTGGGCAAAGTGCGAAACAGAGGACCCACGGAGTTCTCAGGATTGAATCCGACTAGTTGAAAACAGTTTTAATTCCTCTTCCCCTTTAAATTAACTATCGATCCCTCAGAAAACTTCGCCTTTTTTTCCTTCGTCTTTTTGACAATATTGCAGCTTCTCGGTAATGATCTGGCGGTAATGTACTGTAAGTTGCGGATAAGTACTTAAATCTTTAAGGGAAAAGGCTTTTAAAACAAATCACCCGACATCAGCATTGTTCTATCCTATTTATAATAAAACGGCGGTAATTAAACTCGGGGCCTTAATGGGCGACACACTGCAACAGAAGAACAAACCTCCCTTCGTCTTCCCTATCTTATAATTGTTTGTCACAAAATTAATTCTACTTAACTCTTGTATTCTTGACATAAAAACGGCACTTTCAGTTGACAAAGAAAAGTCCTAGCGTACAATTAATTTCTTTTATCCAATTAATCGTCTTTTTCACCATTTTTTCCTCATTCTCTGCAATCCAATTTACAGTTGCATTTTAAAGTCCACTTGAATGCTAAAAAAATTTAATAAATAGACCGAAAAAAGTACTGGTATGAAGAGCTTCCAACGAAAACTTCCTTGAAGAGAAGTATCTATATAGGAGGGGGAAGTATAACGGAGGGGACGTAAAACGTAGTGGGAAGTATATGGGAGGGGAAGTATAACGGAGTGGGAAGTATGTGGGAGGGGAAGTATAACGGAGTAGGAAGTATATGGGAGGGAAGTATAAGGAAGGGGAAAGTATAACAGAGGGGAAGTATAATGGAGGGGGAAGTATAAGGGAACGAAAGTATAAAGGAAGGGGATGTAGTAGAGAGGGAAAGTATAAAGGAGAATTTTCCAAGTTTGTTTTTTCAAAAAATTTTCCATGTTTTTTTTTTTCGAAAAATTTTCTAAGTTCTTTTTTCGAAGTTTTTTGAAGTGTCAAGGTAGAAATAATGGGCTCTTTGGCCTAGGGATGTGCCTCTCGTAAAGGCTAGAAGTATGAATTTCTCCCTACTAAAAAAATTAATAATTAAAAAGTGGCAATTTTTTTACACCAAAAATTCTTAAAAAATATAAGGAGTAATTGGTGAAAGTTTGGTGAAAATCGGATTAACGGTTCGGCCGCAGCGAATTTTTTAAAATTTCAAACAGACATATCTCCGCCATTTTTTCGAAATTCAAAAATTGCCCCCGTTACATTCTTCTTCACCGGCTAAAGAAATTTGGTGAAAATCGGATGAAAACTGTGGCCGAAAAGTGTTCCGGAAAAAAATGCTAGGGCCGGCCGGCCGGCCGGCACCACAGACAAAGTTGAGATCGGTAAAGATCAATATTCGATTTTACCCTCCGGGGTCTGGAAGACCCTTCCCCAAAAACCCGACGTCGAGGGTATCACAATAACTTCTTTAAGGAAATTAATTATTAAGGGAGTTTTTTTCATGAAGAAACTGAGGAGAGCTCAAGAAAATCTGGTGAAAAGAAGTAAATACGTTTCGGAAGAAATTTTCATTTTTTTTATTTTCTGAAAGATCGAAAAACAGGATAAAATAGAAATTAAGGTTGAACTTTGAATTTATTCGATCCCCGTTGCGGAAGTATTCAGAATGTGGTCGGGGGGGTATAAGGGATTCAGTCGGTGAAACTCTCCCTATCCGAAATCCCTTCGATATCTTTATAATAAATGACATGAGGGTAATGCTTGGATTAGGGTATGAGTAATGGGTCGCCTCTTCGGGGGAAGATCGGCTAACGATTCCCCTCGTTTCTCCTTCACCGAAACCGCCGATCTCCTCATTAATCATCGAAGGGGTTGCGACACTTTCTTAATTGCCATCTTTTTAATTATCGTTAGTTTCTTTTTAAAATAAAAAAAAGGAAGCTTGAGATTAAATTGGGCCCTTAATTCTTCGTGACCTTTTCTACTCAGACAAAAATGTCAATTTTTTCCTGACTTAAAATATACTTTGATCATCGGTCATCCCAAAATTTCCATCATAAAATGCTACATCTCCCTTTATATTTGATGAATTTTGCAGCCAAGTGAAAGGTGGTTTTCTTTGAAGGGCAGTAGGGACTAAAAGGTTAATGTTCAAATTTTTCCGCTTTCAGATTGCTAAAGGAAACTGGTCCACCTTTCCAACGGTGACTATAAAAGTAAAATTTATTAAATATTGAGGTTCCGTTACTTTTTACGGCGGCGTTTTTTCTTAAATATTTTTCTCCAATTTGAAAGAAAACTGTTTGTTTTCAATTTTTTTCCCTACTCGATTTCGCTTTAGAACACATCGATTTACTTAAATACAGTTTGTATTTAAATTTATTCGTATTTAATAAAGCTAAAAGATATGAAAGTTTTTGTCTAACCACAGTCATTTTTTTGTAAATTGGGAGCAAATTCAAAAACTTGCAAAATGTTATTTAGATTCGTTTGGTCCCGATTTTATCCTAGATTGCAGCACCCCAAAAAATTTAAAAACGAACAGTTTTTTTTGCAAAACTGGAGGCAAACTTCAATGAAAAACGCCGCCTTATATGGTTAAGGGACATACAGCAGCTTGAAAATGTTTAAATCAAAATCTAATATCATTTGTCAATAAATATGCATATTTGAGAGGTCTTTATCATGACGTGGGATGACTGTTACCAGGGAATAAAGGAGGGAAAAGATTGGTACCAATTTGAAAGTAAAATGTTTTTGTATGAATATTCTCTTGTGGCACAGAGCAGGTGGAATCTGCCCCCTTTCCGGGCTTTCAGCTCGGTCACCTGGAATATTCATAGTCGCAACACTCACTTGTTCTATTTTTCCTTGAGTCCTGTTTCTTCCTCAACGTAAAAATATAAATTGCTTTTTTACCATATTAATGTTTTGTAGGGAAGAAAAAAAAGATGATTTTTAGAAGTTTTAGATGGCAACAAATCACATTTCCGTCGGATCTTTGGGTTGTTTTTCACTTAAGCCTTTTGTCTTCATTTAAGGAAGGCATAAAACCTTAGGGAGAAAGTAGGATCGGATCTACCCTTCCCCTAAATGGTTGACGTAGCTTAAATCTAAAAGCTAAAGAGCGGGAAGCTCTTACCTGAGAAGAGTTACGTCATTTAATATTTATCCATCCTAACCTTTAGAGTCCAAAGGACGTTTAGGAACGGACGGATCTCAAGACTCTTAAAAATGATCTTAATCTCAGAAATCCTTTCTTTTATAATAAACGTCCGTTTGCAAAGATAGCATTTTCTACCTTAATTTGTCTGAGAACGGATTTCACGGTATTGATCCTTGGAGTCTCTAACAAAAAAAGTACTGGTTTGTAGAGCTTCCAACGAAAGTGAAGTAACAATATAGGAGGGGAAAGTATATGGGAAGGGGAAGTATATAGGAGGGGGAAGTATAATGGAGGGGACGTTAAACGGAGGAGGAAGTATTTCGGAGTTTTTTTTTCGAAAAATTTTCCGGTTTTTTTTTTCGAAAATTTTTAAGTTTTTTTTTTAATTTTCTAAGTTTTTGTTCCGAAAATTTTCCGGGTTTTTCTTTCTTCTTCTTTTTTTTTTTTTTTTTTTTGAAGAATTTTCTAAGTTCTTTTTTTTCGAAAATTTTTTTAGGTGTCAAGGTAGAAATAATGGGCTATTAGGCCTAGGCATGTGCCTTTCGTAATGGGTAGAAGAATGAAATTTCTCCAAACTAAAAAAAAAAAAAAAAAAAAAAGAATTAAAAAGTGGCAATTTTTTTACATCCAAAATTCATTTTCAGAGTTTTTTTTAATTTTCCGGGTTTCTTTTTTTTTTTTTTGGCTTTTTTATTTAGAAAAATTGTAAGTTCTTTTTTTCGAAATTTTTTTTAACACTCTCGATGCGGCAAGCCATTTCGGAAAATCTCACCCTGGGGCGGCAAAATTTTTTTTCGTCAAACTACTTAGTTACCTCCAAAAACATTAATAATGAAGTATAAAATTAATTTGGCTTTTTAATTATGCAAAAATAAGGCTTAATTGTCCTTCACAATGCATCATATTTGTAGGCAATCCCGCAATGTTTTTCCCCTTCTCTTACCTTTTTGGAACTGTTACTAGGATCAACATCTCTAAGTGGTCAACCTATTACTTTTAGCCATTGGCTTTTTAGACATTAGCTTATTATTTATTATTTATTAATGTGTATATAAATTTTCTCGGGTACGAAATGTTTTAGGTACCGAATCCAATAATTAATATTTTATTTTATTTATATAAGTGTTTATTATTTATGTGCCTTAGAATGACCTTTGTTGGGTCATATAATACCAAAATTCAGACTAATTTTCTGAAAATAAAAAAATTAAACTATTCGCCCCTCGTAGGGATATGGGATTCCCGAAAACCGTTGAAAACCGTTGGGGATTAGAAAGGAGACTTAAGTTAATTTTAACGATTTGTTTGTCAAAACACTGTCATCACGTAAGTAGGTGAAAGGGTACCTCAAATCCGGTGAAATGACCTGCCGGAGAAAAAACGTTTGGAAAAAAAAACGTTAAAACAAAAAAAGTCACGACGATAATGAAAGATTAAGTTCAATTTTAAGATTATTGAGAATGCTTGAAAATGTTAGAAACGTAATTCAGAATTTTTTTTTTTTTTTTTTAAGCTAAATAATTAATAAGAGTGAATAATTTTAAATAAAATCAACTTAAAAACTAAATTAATTTTAGGCCCTAATAAAGTTGAAAAAGGTAAAAAGAAACCAACTTGTTTTTAGGGTGAAAGAGACCGAACCGCTACCGTTCATATTTTTAGTTTCCGAGAACGCCGCTGCTCTTGGCCGTTAGGAAGTCTTCTCTTTTTTATTATATTATTAAAAATAATGATTGAAACGTATTATGGTTGAACCTAATATTGAATTTTGTGTTTGATTTAACTTAATAGAACAAAAAATTAGAAAAATAAACGGAAAATCCCCGAAATGGATAGTAAAAAGTCCGAATGAGTGAAGGAACGCTTTTGGTTTTTTCGACTCATTTGGTCTAAAAACTATTTTATATTAACGAAAACTGCCAAAATTTGGGTTCATAAGCTAATTAATAGTTTTGAAATATTATTTAAAAAACTTACAGCCGAAAAGTTGAAAATAATCCAAAATTGAACTGAAAACTTCTCCGTGAAGTAGCAGGTTTAACCGTCTACTTTGAAAGTCAAAATCGAAATGAAGAAAAAGACTAACGTCAAGCTTAGGCCGTTTTTAGGTATAAAAACCTATTAAAATTAAATAAAATCAACGGTTGAGCGAAATTCACTATTTAAAGTATCGAAAATCGCATTTTAAAAGGCGCATGAACCGACAATGTATACATCGTGCCGCACAGAGAAAGGAACTTTCTTGACGATGTATACACGGTCGCCGCACTGAGAGTGTTAAGTGTCAAGGTAGAAATAATGGGCTCTTTCGCCTAGGGATGTGCCTCTCGTAATGGGTAGAAGTATGAAATTTCTCCCTACTAAAAAAATTATAGTTAAAAAGTGGCAATTTTTATACACCAATAACTCTTAAAAAATATAAGGAGTAATTTGTGAAAATTTGGTGAAAATCGGATTAACTGTTCGGCCCAGCAAATTTTTTAAAATTTCAAATAGACATATCTCCGCCATTTTTTCGGAATTCAAAAATCGCCCTCGTTAGTTTCTTCTTCACCGGCTAAAGAAATTTGTGAGAAAATTTGGTGAAAATCGGATGAAAACTGTGGCCGTAAAATGGTCCGGAAAAATGCTACAGCCGGCCGTAACCACAGACAAAGGTGAGATCGGTATTGATCCATATTCGATTGACCCTACGGGTCTGGAAGACCCTTCCCCAAAAACCCGACGTGGAGGGTATCACAATAACTTCTTTAAGGAAGTTAATAAAAACTTTTGGATGGTAGAAACGCGATATTTTACAAAACTATGGGTAGGTAGTACAAAGACTTATTTACGAAGTTGTCGCTGCTTTGAAGCGACATATGGTTCCATATGTTACCGCCTTATTTTGGTCGTAAAATGAGGACATTGTCTGGGGGAAAAATGTGTTGATCTGGATTTTTTTTTACTCAAGAAATAACCGCCAACTTTTCTTTTTTTAATTGTTAAAAAGGGTGTTTTGGGTGAGGGAAATAACGAAAAATCTGCGGATTTTAGATATAAAAGACCCACACCAGGCCGGCACAACAGACAACCTCATTATCGGTAAAAACACTAATCATTTTCCTGTGCTTTAGCACCTTTTATGGAAACCATCGCATGGCGGCTAATAACATCTTTTTAGGAAGTTAAAAAAATCACCCTTTATCAACCATATTTGTGTATTTTTCAAACTTTTTTTTCCACCATAGAAGCGACAAGTTGAATGCGACAAAGAGTACAGCGAGTGTAGGATTATAAATATGCAAATTCCTTCACTGAAGTGGGTCTAATTGTTAGGAGGATGAGTTATTACGTTATACAAAAGGCAGTGGGGATCTGTGACAAGCCGGGGCGTCGAGCTCGAAAATATAACCCCGACATATCGCAACCATACTGCAAACATCAAAAGTCAGAGAAAGGTTTTTTTCTGTAGCACACCATAAAAATAATTGACTTTCTCGAAAATTGTAACTTTTCAGTGGTTTTTTCTAATTTTTCTGGAATTTTTTGCCAGGGTTTATTCCAGACATAAAATTTCATAATGTAACCACAATTTTAAAGGTCGAAAATTTTTTTTGCCCCGAAAACACTTCTGGGACGTAGAAAACCCCCAAAAACGCCGTTTTTGCCCTCAAAAACCCCCGAGACGCATAAATAAGCGAGAAAAACGGGTTTAAAGGTCGAAAATTTTTTTTGCGTTTTTTGCCCCGAAAACACTTCTGGGACGTAGAAAAACCCCCAAAAACGCCGTTTTTGCCCTCAAAAACCCCCGAGACGCAGAAATAAGCGAGAAAAACGGGTTTAAAGGTCGAAATTTTTTTTTGCGTTTTTTGCCCCGAAAACACTTCTGGGACGTAGAAAAACCCCCAAAAACGCCGTTTTTGCCCTCAAAAACCCCGGAGACGCAGAAATAAGCGAGAAAAACGGGTTTAAGAGAAAATTGTGAACCGGGAAGCGTACCCCCACCGCAAATAGCTCCAAGATCAAGTTTCAACTAATGATACCAGTCAAACTGAGGCATGTCTTTGGTTTAATAATTAATAGAGTTCACCCCCAGCCAAGCGTTCCAGGCCATTCATTAACATGCCAAAACAATTCAAGAAATTTTCAATTAAAATTTTATTTTTTTTTTCTTTTGGAACGAAAACAATGTTAATTTTCAGGGGATGTCAACGTTGAAAAAAAAAAAAATAATGCAATTTTCTTTGACTTGTTAAGCCTCGTAATTTCCCCTTTTCACGGTTAACACCTGTGAAAGAGGAAGTTCAAAATGGCTCAAGGAATTATTAACGTTAAGCCACTTATAAACTTGTTCTACTCCGCCTTTGCGAAAAAGGATAATCCTATGAGAAGAATAAAAAAAATGTTCTGCCTAATTTTACATTTCATTTTTTAAATGGACAAACAAAAAAATTCCTCATTTACTTATTGTTCAACAAAAAAAGTGTGGTTTTGTTGGTAAAAAAAATTTATCCGGAAATATGAAGTAATCACCGCAGTTTGAGCTCGAACTCGAGAAGGTCGAATAAAATGATACATTTTTCATGCGGGCACAATCCCATAATGCTGCCCGGGGAAAGAACGTTCTGCGGAGCCCCCTAGATCAGTAACGGTGAAGGGTAAGGGGAAAAAAAGTCCCTTCCTTCAAAAACAGAACGAAACTCCCACTCACCGAGGTCTACTATTCATTTATCATTTTTAACTTTCTACGTCCCGAAACCACCTAACTTTCCTAAAATACTCTTGGTAAAAAAAAAATCTTTTTTACCTCCGAAGGAGTAAGAGAAAAAAAAAGTTTACTATTGAGGAAAATAAATCTTTTTAGTTTATGGTTACATAAATAGAGTTAGCGTAAGAGCCCTTAACGCCTCGGAGCCTTAAGGTAAAACCCGAGACCCGCAACGCACGCTGTGTCGCGATATCGCGACATACAGTTTAGTGGCTATTTTTTACCCATTTTCTATCATTTTTAAAACATAATTGAGGCGCTCCGGGTACGAAGGGCGAACTCAACATCGGACAAATTTTTTTTTTTCATTTTCAGATTCTTGACCTCTTGGTGAATACACCCTATAATTTTTATCGCCCTTTTTTCCCCTTTAAATACGTAAAAACCGATATGCGGCAAAGCTCTGCGATATCCGAGCGGGTACGAAGGGCGAATCCACATCCTAGTCCACAACCCTTTTTTCCCATTCAGGGCATGACTTTTCTTTTGAGTTCGCCCGTAATATAAACTTTAAAATGCGAATATCTCGAAACTATGTTTTGTTGAGTTCGCCCTTCGTACCCGGAGCGCCTCAATTATTTTATAGTCTAACGTTTTAGCCACGAAGTCCAATGAGTTAAACTTTAAAAAAAATTACTCACCTATAACCATGAGCTCTTTTGAGACCATCGCCGTTTTAAAAATGGCGAATCTGTCGTTACTTCACAGCTCAAGTTGCCAGAAAGGTTGAAACCAACTTTGCTCAAAACGACCTGGCTCGCGTTCGACATGGAAACCTGAAAAAAAAAATTAATTAATTTTTTTTAATCTCACGCCTTAATTAAACAATGGTTAATTAAACAATGGATCTTCATGAATAGAGTAACTGAGAAAATCGCATCGAATTAACGTTGTGGAAAATAAATTTTTTTTTTCCCCTCTCACTACCCTTCTCGACCAGGAAGCTAAAACAAAAGGGATTTATTCATTTGCTATTCATTGTTGACCCTCTTTCATGAGTAAGACCCTACTTAAAATCGTCCTTTGCCACCCATTTCGAACAGCATTTTTTTTCAGACACCCTTCCCCGAAAAAATATAATTATTCAACTTGAAATGAAACGAAAATAAAGGGCGGATAGCCTGAGAAAATACTACAAAAGGGACCTTTTTATTCTTACTTATCAGATTTTTACAAAACGAGTTAATAAAAAAAAAGTGGAAATTAAAAACTCCCGATTCAATTATTCTTTTTTTAAAATTACATTTCCTAAACCTAAAACAAATTGGATTCAATTTACTTTAAACATTACAAAGAACTTAAATCATAAAACAAATGTCAGAATTGAATTTAAAGTTAATTAAACAACAAGAGATAATTTTTATATAAATAAAAATTAAAACAAAAAATTTAAAAACGTTATCAACGTATTCGTCGATTTATGTTCGACGGAAGCTAGATTATTGATAAATTGTGGAGGTGATTTTTTTTAAATTAACAAAAAAATGTTGCTAAAATATCTTCTGGTAAACCGATTCCGGTTTGGAAAGTTTCTTGGCTCTCCGTGAACGTTCTTTTTAAAAAAAAGCCCGTTACATTCTATGTAAATTCAGATTTGGTTGCTAGAATCGTTTCCTCCGGCGTGCCGGAGACTTCCTGTTGATTGTGAAGAGACAAGCGAGGATCCGGAACGGTTGATGCCTTCGGTGTTGTTTTCTCCCCACCCCCCAACCCTCAAATAGTTTACAAGTTCAGAAACGGTTTTGTATTCAATTGGCCATTTGTGGGAGAGTCGTCAGGGCGGGAACATTTTGCTTTATATATGTTTTTCCTCTCTTTTCTCCCTTTTTTCAATTTTTTTTGTAAAGGGCAAATACAAAGAAAATACAAAATAAATACAAACTTTTTTTCCAACATCGTTTATTGGCAGTCCATTGCACGAAAGGTAAATAAGCAAATTCACCTGCAGAACTATATTTTGCAAGTTTGATTTATTTTAACTTTTTTTTAATTTTTCTTTTATCAATTTACCAAATGGAGTTGACTCCCCGTCCAAAAATAAAGGGGGTTAACATTTAATTTTTTTTTTTGGCTTTGCCGTAAAGCTGGTCCATTCTAGTTGGGACCTGTATAGATCAGCTGGGGGTAACAGTTTTGAATTGAGGCGCTCCGGGTACGAAGGGCGAACTCAATATCGGTCAATTTTATTTTTTTTTTATTTATTTAGTATTTATTTAAAAAAAAAAAATTTTGTCCGATGTTGAGTTCGCCCTTCGTACCCGGAGCGCCTCAAATCTTCGTAAACTATCTTCCACAGATTTCAAAATTTCATCGGCACTGTTTTATTAATTAAAAGTAACAAAAATTTTTTTCTAATTACTATTAAACATGGAAAGCGCTGCCACCAACAGTTAAAGTTAGGTGCTCCATGACTATACCTCATATAAGGCGCTCCGGGTACGAAGGGCGAACTCAACATCGGACAAAATTTTTTTTTTTCATTTTCAGATTCTAGACCTCTTGGTGCATACACCCATATAATTTTTATGTTGAGTTCGCCCTTTTTTTCCCCTTTAAATACGTAAAAACCGATATGCGGAAAGCAATAACTGCGACATCCGAGCGGGTACGAAGGGCGAACTCCACATCCTAGTCCACAACCCCCACTCCTTTTCCCATTCCAGAGCATGACTTTTCTGTTGAGTTCGCCCGTAACATAAAACTTTTAAATGCAAATATCTCGAAACTACGTTTTTGTTGAGTTCGCCCTTCGTACCCGGAGCGCCTCAATTGTCTTGATGTCATGTATAAACTTGACCGCAAAAAGTTGATACTACGTTTTTTGACGCGCTTAGAAAAATTAGAAACTTTTCAATTTCCAGAGAAAAACATAAAGTGTTAAAGCCCTCATCTACGATCTGTTTTCATTGAAACTGTTTCCCGTGAATTCGTGACCTGTGGTTTATCCAACGTCATACTAACAGAATATCAGTTGAATCGAAATTCGTTGCTTCCTCATACATTTCGTAATTACATTATAGAAAACAAGGTATAAAATGTCGATTTTCCTGTTTGCCCTTAGGTCAAAAAGGTTTCGTTGCGGCGAACACGGACAGCTCGTACTGACATGAGGCAGGGACAAATCCTTCCAAAACGTTCGCCACACTCGGAAACACAAAAGCCGGAACAAGTGCCCGGTTCCACGGCATCAATCTGGAACGCTGACCTACATTAAATGTAAAGAGACTCTAAAATACCCTCGTCAACGTCAGACTCTCTAATCCTGATTTATATTATTAAACAATTGAATAGCTCGTTGGAAAACGTTGTATGTAGCGAATGTCAATTTCAAACTTTTTTCCACCAAACCAAATCACGTTTAGCCCCACTTCTTGCGCATTGTAGGCTATCTAGCGGTTTCAAACTAACTTGAAGGTTGGGGGACACATAAAAAAATGACTTTAGAAAAAAATCGGCACGTAATCCCCCCCCCCCTTCTACTAATGTAAGGAACTTTTACTCCCCCTTCTACTAAAGTAAGGAACTTTTACTCCCCCCTTCTACTAAAGTAAGGAACTTTACTCCCCCCAGGGTCTACGAAAGTAAGGAACTTTACTCCCCCCCGGGGTCTACGAAAGTAAGGAACTTTTATCCCCTTCTGTCTTCGAAATTAAGGAACTCCCCCCCCCCCCCCCGTTTCTATGAAAGTAAAGATCTTTTATCCCTCTGTCTTCGAAATTAAGGAACTTTATCCCCTTCTGTCTTCGAAATTAAGGAACTCCCCCCCCCCCCCCCCGTTTCTATGAAAGTAAGGATCTTTTATCCCCCCGGGTCTACGAAAGTAAGGAACTTTTATCCCCTTCTGTCTTCGAAATTAAGGAACTCCCCCCCCACCCCCCGTTTCTATGAAAGTAAGGATCTTTTATCCCCCCGGGGTCTACGAAAGTAAGGAACTTTTATCCCCTTCTGTCTTCGAAATTAAGGAACTCCCCCCCCCCCCCCCCGTTTCTATGAAAGTAGGATCTTTTATCCCCCTCTGTCTTCGAAATTAAGGAACTTTTATCCCCCTCTGTATTCGTAATTAAGGAACTTTTACCCCCCCCCCCCCCCACAAAAGTAAGGAACTTGAGAAGTTGAAGAATTAAGAATTGGTATGACTGTTTTTTTTTAAGTTCTCGATGGCCCCCCTGGGATCTAAGATTTTGGAGAGCTTCTTCTACTGGTGGCAGCTCTTCTTATACTGCCCAGTTTAACGTGTTCAAAAATTTTTTGGACTTTATGACGTCACAAAATGAATAAACCGTCCGTTTGTCCTACATGCCAATTTCTAAAATAAATTGTTAGTTTTTAGAACAATCTATTCAATTGAGAAAAACAAAATATTATATGAGGCGCTCCGGGTACGAAGGGCGAACTCAACAAAACGTAGTTTCGAGATATTCGCATTTTAAAGTTTTATGTTAGGGGCGAACTCAACAGAAAAGTCATGCACTGGAATGGGAAAAGGAGTGGAGGTTGTGGACTTTGATGTGGAGTTCGCCCTTCGTACCCGATCGGATATCGCAGTTGAGCTTTGCCGCATATCGGTTTTTACGTATTTAAAGGGGAAAAGGGCGAACTCAACATAAAAATTATATGAGGTATTCACCAAGAAGTCTAGAATCTGAAAATGAAAAAAAAAAAATTGTCCGAGGTTGAGTTCGCCCTTCGTACCCGCTCGGATATCGCAGTTGAGCTTTGCCGCATATCGGTTTTTACGTATTTAAAGGGGAAAAAGGGCGAACTCAACATAAAAATTATATGAGTGTATTCACCAAAGGTCTAGAATCTGAAAATGAAAAAAAAAAAAAAAATTGTCCGAGGTTGAGTTCGCCCTTCGTACCCGCTCGGATATCTCAGTTGAGCTTTGCCGCATATCGGTTTTTACGTATTTAAAGGGGAAAAAAGGGCGAACTCAACATAAAAATTATATGAGTGTATTCACCAAGAGGTCTAGAATCTGAAAATGAAAAAAAAAAAAATTTGTCCAATGTTGAGTTCGCCCTTCGTACCCGGAGCGCCTCATATGAGGTATAGTCATGGAGCACCTAACTTTTTAATTGTTGGTGGCAGCGCTTTCCATGTTTAATAGTAATTAGAAAGGATTTTGAATTAATCCTCTTTAAATGATAAATTAGAGATTTCCTTGGATAAATTACATGTTGTCTTATTTACAGGAATGGGTCCAAAAGTAAATGTATCGCGTACAAATGAATGTTTGGTCTGAGTCCTTTTGGGACGCTGGTAACAGGAACTCCTGGGAATTGTATGGGCTCAGGGCATGTCTCAAAGACGGGATAAACCATCCTCATTCCTTCCATCCCTTCAGCACCCCTCTCCTTTTCAACTTGATTGATTCACCCCTTCTTCTCTCTTTCGAAAGACTCTCAGGTCACTTCGTTTTATTTCAGACCAAGGTTAGGTTACTTTGTTAACTCTTTCGATACAGAGCCCTTCCACTCCTCGTAAAACAAAATCTTTTCAAAAGAAAAAGAAAACTCACCAACTTGGAATTGAAACAAGTTCCAACTCTGGAATGTACAATTATTAGAATACTGATTTAATTTTTTGGATAAAAAATCTGCTTTACTTAGATCAATTTATTCTCCTTCTTTGCATTTTTCACAATTGTTTCAACAAAATCTTTTAACAAGCGAGGAATACACCCAAAATTATGGAAAATTTAGGTTTTTCTCAAGTACTTAAGGGGATATGAGGGTTTTAAGTTGGTTGCTTTGTACATATTTCGTTGTGAGCAACGGTTTTCGGTTTTTCCCTTCTATCTTGGAAACCGTCGCTCAAAACGAAAAAATGTCTTAAGTAAAAGTTGTAGCTACGGAAATTTACTACATAAAATATCTATTAGCTTTTCCGTCAGAGCAATATTTTAGGAGATATGAAGGTTTTAAGTTTTCAGACAGGCTCTGTAGGATTATTAGTTTTAACCTCATAACTCCTTAAATATTGCTCTTACGCAAATAATAAATAAAGAAATTTTTGTAGGAAATCTTTGTACCTACAACTTTTACTTGACATTTTTTCGTTTTGAGCGACGGTTTCCGAGATAGAAGGGAAAAACCGAAAACCGTTGCTCACAACGAAAAATTTGCAAAGCAACTCACTTAAGAACCCTCATATCTCCTTAAGTATTGCTCTGACAAAAAAACCAATGAGTCTTTTTTGTAGGAAATTTCCGTAGCTACGACTTTTACTTTTTTTTCGTTTTGAGCGACGGTTTCCGAGATAGAAGGGAAAAACCGAAAACCGTTGTTAACAACGAAAAATTTGCAAAGCAACCAACTTAAATACTTCCATATCTCCTAAAGTATTGCTCTGACGGAAAAAACTAATAAGATATTTTATGTAGTAAATTTTAGTACCTACAACTTTTACTTTTGACATTTTTTTCGTTTTGAGCGACGGTTTCCGAGATAAAAGGGAAAAACCGAAAACCGTTGTTAACATCGAAAAATTTGCAAAGCAACTCACTTAAAAACCATCATACCTCCTTAATGGAAAAAATACAGGAGGGATTCTAAGCTGAATGACGGAAAAAAAATTTAGGTAAAAAATTGAAATCCTTCAAATGAGAAACGTACAAGTTTAAAAAATAATCGTCTTCCTTAATAACACTCGAGTCCAAAGTTAATAACGGCTTTAATGGCACGAAATTCTGCCGCTAGCGGATTCCAGCAATTGCCGGTCTCAATTACAACAGCTTGAGGTTCACCAGCGTGCAATTTACATCCCAATAAGTAGCTAAAGCTTTATATCTCTACAATCACCCACTGCCTAACGGAGGCTAAGCCCATAAATCCTTTTGTACAAGGAGCCCCCCTTCCGAATTTCAGCCATTAAGTTTTTAAATGAAGTCGAATTTAATGAACGCAGAAAATTTATAGGAGGTAAAAAAAGTTGAAGTGCAAAAAATACATAATTAATAAAAAAATTAGAATTTTCAACCTTTATTAATGGGTATAATTAAAAGCATGTTGTGAGATATTTACAAAACATTTTTCCTTTCACTAAGTACATTTATTTATTAAAGCCTGCGTAATAAATATTTAAAGTCAAGCGCCGAGTCGGAATATAAATGGGCCGCGGTTCGCGAGGCGCGGTGGGGGTTTTGGAGGCTGCCGGCCCGTATTCATTAGTCAGTAATTTACAACTCCTATGTTCTTTCCACAGACTTGCTCCAATTTCGATGATTTACCAGTTCAATATCAACCCGCGGGAGCTTTCTAGCTCTGTTTCCCTGAAATATCTTCCCGGGATCGGATTTATCGGACTGGATTATTGATCATTTTCTGCTATCTGGATATGATGTGATTTTACTGCTCGTAAACTATGGACGGACGTATAACTCATTAAAATATATGAAGTCTTTATTATAATTATGAACCATTTTCATCCAGCAAAATTATTATAACAAAATGAGTTCAGCACATTTTAAGGGAGTCTTGCAACTGGGCCAATCCTTTCTACCTGATAAAAAATGTCGCCGATGGACGTATCTAACTGGGCCATTGTATCAAAATCATAAGTATCTAACTGGGCCAATGAACACTAAAATAATTGTATCCAACTGGGCCAATACTTGATTATCAACAAATGCGAGGAGAATTGGTCGTTTTTACTACTGCAAAAAACTAACCATGTTTTTAGATGGTACTTTCCAGTTTGCGCCTTCGTACTTTAAACAGTTCCTCAAGACACACGGATTTATCGGAAATAATTACATTCCACTCGTTTTTTGTTTAATTAACAGTAAACGAGAAGAGGCTTATAATTTAAAAAAGGCAATTTTGGTCAAAAATGCCTTAAAAAAGTCAATTTTTGGTCAAAAATGCCATAAATCTGTTGTTTTAAGACAAAAACTGTGAAAAATGCTCTTAATGAAAGGCAATTTTGGTCGAAAATGCCTTAAAAATGCAATTTTGGTCAAAAATGCCTTAAAAAAGGTAATTTTGGTCCAAAATGCCTTAAAAAAGGTAATTTTGGTCAAAAATGCCTTAAATCTGTTGTTTTTCAGACAAAAACTGTGAAAAATGCTTTTAATGAAATGCAATTTTGGTCGAAAATGCCTTAAAAATGCAATTTTGGTAAAAATGCCTTAAAAAAAAGGCAATTTTTGGTCAAAAATGCCATAAATCTGTTGTTTTTCAGACAAAAACTGTGAAAATGCTTTTAATGAAATGCAATTTTAGTCGAAAATGCCTTTAAAAAAGGCAATTTTTGGTCAAAAATGCCATAAATCTGTTGTTTTTCAGACAAAAACTGTGAAAATGCTTTTAATGAAAGGCAATTTTGGTCGAAAATGCCTTAAAAATGCAATTTTGGTCAAAAATGCCTTAAAAAAGGCATGGCCGTGCGCCCGGCAAGTGGGATGCAGGTTTCATTTAACTCAAGCTTGGTGGCGTGCAATTCAGAGGTTCGGGTTGACAGTCGAATATAAAACGATACAACTGTAGGATCAATAAAATGAAGTACCTAAATTTTTAATTTTGATTTTTTTATTGTTATCCTACTACAAAATCGACGGTATTAATTTTGGCCGACTTGGGCACCAGTTTTTGGCCGAATTAGTAACTATGGATTTCGAGTGGTTGGCCGAGTTGGGCACGATAGTTGTCAAGTCGTTGGCCCAGTTAGATATATTTTGGGTCGTTGATGAAAATATTTGGCCCGGTTGGTTACCAGCCCATTTTAAGGCCATTTTAGGCAAAATAACGGTTTCCAAAGGACCAAAATATTACCCTTGAGGTACAGGAGAAAGTAGGGTAAGACCGCGTAGTGTTTATTCTGAGCGATTGAGTGGAAAATGACCTGCGCGTGCCATGTAATTTTTTCTTTTTTTTTCCACAAATTTCTCAACCAAATTGAGTTTTTAAATTATGTTTGTATGCTATTTTTTTAGTCGTCGGCACAGAAAATAAATTTGGCTCTCGCCATATATCCTCAGTACAATTTTAACAAAAACTTCCAAACAAACTTAAATAATTCATTCCGACAAAATTCCCCTTTTAAAAACCATCAAAACGTAATTCAAAACCATAATAACAATTAAATTACCTTCCTTTAACATTAACACCTATAGAACAACTGGATTTAAAAAGGGCGGTTTTGGGCTTGAATAACTTGGTAAATTAAAGAAAATATTTTCAACTCATTTGTATGAGTCATGAATATTAAATTTTAGATATAAAAATTTGCTTTTTAAAGATATGATTTTTTTTAAATTTTATATGAAAAAAGGAGGTTTGAAGTTCTAAAATGTCTACAACAAAAGCCTCTGGGATAGATAAGGAGGATGCGGTGAATGTCTCTTGTCTCGGACATGCCCTCTACCCTGATAAGGGCTTAAGCCTCGGTGTCCATGATTGTTGGGTCGAAGTCGTCCGGTGCTGTCGGATAAAACAGTCTATTGTCTCCCTCTTTTTATTTTCTACCTTTTAAACGCAGCAAAAAAAAAAAAAATCTTTAAATTTTTTAAGTTTTTACTCCAACGAAGCGATTTCCGTCATAATCATATTTTCGCTGATTTCTGTAAATTTGAATTGTTTGGCCTTGTTAGGGTTTTTTAAGGAAAAAGAGGGCGATTCGGTCTAACGAAGAATATCGGAAAATTCGTTTCTTCATTAAAAGCTAGTCTGGTGCCCAACCCTTGAAGACAACCTAATTGGGGAAGCCTGTTGCTCGCTATCGCTTAATTTATTTTAATCAATTCCCTTCAACCCGATCGCTTGATTTCCTGGTTTCGGTGAGATAGAAAAAAAAAAATTGAATCCAGATATATTTTAATCAAAAGTCTGAATGGAAATTTTTAATAACGGTAACGGATAAACCGATTATTTTTTGCAAAAACTGATTATGGGGGGGGGGGGGATAAGAAAAAAGTTGTAGGTGAAAAAATTTACAACAGAAATTTAGGTAGTTATACTTTTTGTTTAGTAGGGGCAGTATTTTAGGATCAATGAGCCATTCATTATCAGCGGACGTTTCACTCATTTTAACTTCCTTAAAGAAGTTATTGTGATACCCTCCACGTCTGGTTTTTGGGGAAGGGTCTTCCGGACCCCGAAGGGTCAAATCGAATATTGATCTTTACCGATCTCAACTTTGTCTGTGGTGCCGGCCGGCCGTAGCATTTATTTTCCGGAACACTTTACGGCCACAGTTTTCAACCGATTTTCAAAACATTTTCACACAAATTTCTTTAGCCGGTGAAGAAGAATGTAACGAGGGCGATTTTTGAATTTCGAAAAAATGGCGGAGATATGGCTGTTTGAAATTTTAAAAAATTCGCTGCGGCCGAACCGTTGGTCCGATTTTCACCAAATTTTCACCAATTACTCCTTATATTTTTCAATTTTTGATGTAAAAAATTGCCACTTTTTAATTATTATTTTTTTTTTTTTAGTAGGGAGAAATTGCTTACTTCTACCCATTACGAGAGGCACATCCCTAGGCCAAAGAGTCCATTATATTTTCTACCTTGACACTTAAAAATATTTTCGAAAAAAAAGAACTTGGAAAATTTTTCAGAAAAAAACGCAAATTAAAAAAAAAAACGGAAATTTGTGAAAAAAAAAAAAAAACTCGGAAAATTAAAAAAAAAACTCGGAAAATTAAAAAAAGAAAAGAAAAACGGGAAAAATTTTGGAAAAAAAAACTTCCCCCTCCGTATACTTCCCCTCTCTAATAGTTTCCCTTCCTTATACTTCCCCCTCCTTCATACTTTCCCTTCCTTATATTTCCCCTTCGTTATACTTTCATTCCCTTAGTTTCGTTCCCTTATACTTCCCGCTCCGTTATACTTCCCCATCTGTTATACTTCCCCTCCCATATACTTCCCCTCCTATATACTTCCCCCTCCTAAATTGTTACTTCTCTTTAAGGAAGTTTTCGTTGGAAGCTCTTCATTTACTTTTTACTCATCTTTTAAAATTCCTTTTCACATAGATAGAAAAAAATAATTCCGACATGTTTACTCCCTAAAAGCCTTAATTTTTTTCTATTTTAGGTTCCTCGTTTTTCAGTCATATTAATGACATAAGTATCAAGGCAGGAATAATTGATCGTCTGCCGCAGGGATGTCCCACTCTCCCATAGAAAGCCTCACATTTCTCGAAACTAACGGGGACAACACTGTCATGTAGTGTGGCCAGACTGGGGGGGAGGGAGTTTACGGTTATACTCAGACTCTTTTTATGCTTTGCAACGGTTGTAATGTTCGCTCGGTGTTTAATTAAATTTGATTGTGAATTATGACTTTTTATGTGTTTTAATGAATTAATGGTTATCCTAACACCTTACATCTTCAGAAGGGATAAAAGAACTATTATTTTGAACTTTTTTTTTCGTCGACACGTGTTGAAGTTCCCGCACGGTGAGACAAAATGGATTTATCGGTTCGTGAGTTGAAGGAGAAACTCAAAAATCTTGGATTAGACTCTAAGGGAAGAAAAGAAGTCTTATTAGATCGTCTACGTAATTTCGAGAAAGATCAAGACCGAAGCGACATGAGTCCGAGAGGTCCGACTCGCCTGCGCGACGTCCACGAGTGAGTAATGATTTCTCTTCTCGTATTTGTTTTCGGGATATGGAAGGTGCCATTCCTGATTTTTATGGAACGAAGGGAATGTCGATTGAGCACTGGCTAACCGAAGTCAGTCGAAACCAAGAAGTTTTTAATTGGACGCCTCTCGAAACGTACCTTGTTGCGAAGAAACACATGAAGGGATCGGCTGAGCTTTTTATAGCTGGAGAAAAGGACATTGCGAGCTGGGAACAGCTGAAGACAGCACTGTTGGACGAATTTAAGGTCACTTTGTCTCAAGCGGAAATTCACCAAGTACTTAGTGAAAAGAAGATGAAATCAGATGAGGACGTCTATGAATTTTTTTGTCTATGAAAGAGCTGGCGTCGAAGGGTGAGCTGGACGACAAATCCCTAATTTTTCATGTCATAAATGGATTCAGGACTCCAACGACCGGAAGCAAATCCTATATGGATGTGAGTCGATTAAGGATTTAAGGTAAAGATGAAAACTTATATACAAATTAAGAAAGCATATTCCACACCGAAATTAGTGGAAAAGGCGAATTCCTCGCCAAAATCGGTCGGAAAACCTACAAATGACTCTGGAAAGGTGGAAAATTCGTCTCGTTGCTACAATTGCAACGCTATTGGCCACTTGGCGAATAACTGCAAGAAACCAAAAAGACAGCCAGGATCCTGTTATGCTTGTGGATCCACTGAACACCAAATAAAGAATTGTCCGACGAAGAAACTGCCGATAAATTGTTTGACTGGAAGCGCAACATCCCAATTATGTTTGGAGTCGATTTTTTTCGTCCCCGAAACGTCTGGTAATTTTTCTTCAACCAAATCGTCTATGGCGCTTGTTGATTCTGGAAGCCCCATCTCTTTGATTCGCCTGAGCTGCGTACCCGAGTTCGTGACGTTGCTGCCACCACCTGAGACTGGTTATGAGGGAGTCAACGGCTCATCGATACACATAATTGGTAATTTTATAACTACTATATGTATTCAAAATGTAAATGTACAGTTAAGGTTCTATGTGGTTCCTGTTAAGGCCATACCCTTTGAGGTGATTTTAGGCCGCGATTTTGTTTATGGGTTGGATGATATTGAAGTCACGTTGGGACGGTCGGTGGGATCGAGTGGTGTTCGAGTCATGCGAAAGAAACCTTTTGATAGCCAAGTAGTTAAGGGGGATAAATTTTCCGAGGGCAAAAGTTATCAGGACCCTGTAGAGGGTGAAAATTCATTACCCGATATTTTTAACATTGATATATGCGGTATTACAGAATGTAGTGAGGTAAAACTCAGTGATAATATTGATCATCATGTTAGACAAAGGGTTAATTCGTTAATTAGATCTTATGTGTCGGCTCCTAGGCCTGTTCACAGTCCGATAG